>CALSCR010003793.1:0-12500 GCA_943704495.1 Pigoraptor chileana | reverse complement strand
CACTGGCTGGACCCCACGAGCTGGCAGCTGCTCTCTAAGGCCGTTGCGGAGCTCAAGTCGATCATGATTGTGATCACGACGCGCCCCGGCCCCTGGACGAAGGTGGCTGACGCGTACGACATTGCAAGCCCCGTGCACCGCAGCTCCCTGGCTCCCGGGGCGGGCGTCGGCACATCGGCTAGTAATTCTGCGCTCGTTGCTGCAAATAGGACGCCGCTCGGGGCGATCAGCGACGACGACCCCGCAACACGCACGTGCGCCCGCCAGATACTGGAGAGCGACCGTCTGATTCGCATTTCGCTGGGCCCGCTGCAGCCTGCGGACACAGTGCAGCTCATTGCGCGGAAGCTGGGGGTGGATGCCGGGAGTGTGCCGCAGTCCGTCGCCGACTTCATTTGTCAGCGAGGTTGGTGTGGGGTCGGACGAGGGCGCTTGCAGAATGCATTTGTGTGTGTGTATGTGTGTGTGTGTGTGTGTGTGCGTGTGTGTGCTTGCGTGCGTGCGTTGGGATGCAGCATCATCGTCGACAACTGTTGCATCGTGGTTTGTGTTTGGTTGGTTTCGCGTGCTTTGCTTGCTCTGACTCTTGTCGTGTTCTCTTGCAGGTGAGGGCCACCCACTGTTTTCGGAGGAGCTGCTGCAGGCGTTGCGCAACGCTAACGTCTTGTCTGTGGCGGACGGCACCTGCATTGTGACTGGGGACATCAGCAGCAACTCTGTTCTTCTGTCGCAACTGCCAACAACAATCGAGGGCCTCATGACATCGCGCATCGACCAGCTTGAAGCGGGCGCTGCGCTTGCGTTGAAGTGCGCCGCTGTCATTGGGCGGGAGTTCCATCTCTCCATGCTGCAGGCAATGATCCCCAACTACACCGGAATGGATGAGCTGAGGGGGTACATGGCCGCCTTTGAGACGCTCGATCTCGTCTATCCGTCGACGGAGGCGTCGATGCTGACGGCGACGGCGCTGCCCAACACAAACAGCACGGGACCTGCGTTTGCCCCGCGCGGGCAGGTGAGCACGAGCAGCGGCGGGACGAGCGCCGTTGGCAGCCAGAAGTCGACGGTCACGAACAGCTTCAAGAGCCTGATTGACAGCAAGAAGGGCGCGGGGATTTTGCTTGAGGAGGGTGCTGCCGACGGGGCCAGTGGCATGCCGCCCATTGGCGTGCTGCGGGCGGCGGGTGGCGACGCGGCCGAGAGCGCGGACCCGGCGCCCAGCATCGACGACCGTAAGCGCAAGTCGACGGGTGCGGGGCCCGACGTGTACATGTTCAAGCACGAAATGCTCCGGGAGACAGCGTACAATCTGCTGCTGCAGGCGCAGCGCAAGCTACTCCACCGCAGTGCCGCCGTGTTTCTCGAGACTCACTCGACACAGAACAGCCAGGCATTGCACGCCATTGCGGCCTTCCACTGGATACAGGTGCGTCCGATGGAAAATACCGCAGTCATAGACAGTCACAGACAGTCACAGACAGTCACACCGTCACAGACAGTCACACGCTCTCGCGCATTGCAGTGCATTCAATGTGATTGTTTCTCACGTAACTGGGCGTCCCCGGAGCGATGTTCGTTGATTGAGGATTGTTTTTGTTGTGGATGCAGGCTGATATGAAGCGGAATGCGCTTCCCCATCTCGTTGAGGCGTGTGAACTGGCGACGCGCAAGCACGCGTGCGTAGAAGCGATCACATTCATCAAGGTGTGTGTGTGTGTATGTGTGTGTGTCTGCATTACATTATAGATACATATAGCCGTATATCGTGTGTTTGATGGATGTGTATGTGTGCACGTGTGAGTGTGTATGTGTGTTTATATGTGCCCTGTCTGTTTTGCATTATCAACCGCGTTGTGACCATCGTGCCAACACATGCGTAATTCCTTGCCTCTTGCGGTCACGTGCAGGACGCCGAGGGCATCATCTCTGAGGATGTCCAATTGCGCGAAAAGCGTCCTCTGAAGGCAAATCTCCGCCACAAGTTGGCCGTGCTCACCCTCAACATGGGCCGCATCAAGGAGTCTCTCGACTACCACGTCGAGGCCGCCGGTCTCCTCGACCACTTTCCAAAGTCGCGGTTTTCGCGGCGCGCGAGTTTTGTGTTTGAGCTTTCGCGGCTTCTGCTGCGGTGGCGGCCGTGGCGGGATCCCGTGCTGTTTGCCAAGACGCGTGACGGGCTGCCCATGAAGGTCGAGCGGATGGGGTCCGCAAGCACGCAGGAGACGAGCGGCTCGCTGATTCCGTTTGAAAGGCACGGGACGCACGCACGCACCACGCGGCGCGAGCTGCGGCTGCGGCTGGACGTGTACACGACATTCACCATGGCTGCGTATTATGCGAGCAAGAGCGACACATTTGCGCTGTCGGTGCTGCGATCGGTGAACATCATTCGCAAACTCAAGGTGACGGATCCGCACTCGATTGTCGTCTATTCGATGGCAAGCCTTATGTTCCAGCTCATTGGATGGAACAGCCTCTCGGAGCGGTACCTCTCTGTCGCGCAGAGGGCGTGCCTGTCGATGGGCAATGGGTCGCAGGTACGCGCGTGGTGGATGGGTGTATTTTTGTGTGCAGTGATGTGTGTGTGTGTGTGTCTGTATATATATATATATATATGTGTGTGTGTGTGTGTGTGTGCGCGCGCTACTTAATTGTTGGCATGGCTGTCTCATGTGCTGGATCGGATTGCAGTTTGGTGGCGTGAATGGATGAGCATCGCCGTGCCACTTTCGTGGTTGTGTGTAATGTAAACTCACACTTTGCGCTGTGTCGCCCGTGCAGATTGCGCTTGTGCACTTTATCTGCGCGGTTGTCGTGTTCAACATGACGCGGCACAAGGACTGCAACGAAATTTGCCAAAAGGGTCTGGATGTAGCCTTTGCCATCGATGATCGGTTCCGCCAGGTATGCACACGTGCATGCGCCATTATCCACACACATGCATTTGACACATTTGCACATCTTTGCATATTTACGCAAAACATATACGCGTTGTGGAGTCGTTGGGCAAACTACCTGCGACACTTCCTTGTTTCTTTAACAGACACACACACGTACCACATTCAACGTTTCTGACCCTTCGGCGCTCTCATGGACCCCCTTTACTTTGTGTGCACGTCTGCAGGTGGAGCTTTTGTTCATCAACACAGCTGCAATGCTGCACTCTGGTGATTATGTGAGCGCCAAGGAGCGGTACGGACGTCTCAAGGGCATCGCTGAGAAGACGATGGACGGCCTGTTTGTGTACTACTGCCACTGCCTGGAAGTCGATCTGCGTTATCAGCTCCCCGGTGGCCGCGATTACGCAATTACGCTGTTTGAGCATCTCCTCACCGACTCGCTGTTCCACTCGGAAGACTGGGACCGCTTTGGCAAGAAGGTCATATATGCGCAACTGGCGCGGGCGTACGCTATTACGGGCAAGCACGCGCGCGCACGGGAGATGCTTGTGCGCGCCGACTCTCTTGTGCCCAACATGAAGGCGCGCCATTTTCTGGCCATGTACGCCATGCGCTCGCTGGCCGAAGCGTGGCTCATCCTATCCCTGGCCAATCCCCAGGACGACGCCGTCGCGAAATCGCTCAAGACATCGCTTGAGAAGCTGTCCAAGGCAGGCAAGCGTTTCAAAGCGGCCGTTCCGCGCGTACTGCACTACCAGGGACTGCGCCAGTGGGGAAAGGGTGGGTGTCGGGGTGGTCGAGTGTGCTAATGCGTGTGCTATTGCGTGTGCCTAATGTGTGTGAAGTGTGTGTACTTTGTACGCTGATCTGAGCATCCAACACTTCAGTGCGATGTCAGCTGATGTCCTTGCAACTCGCGCATATGAAATCGCATCCAGGAAACAAATCGGCGGCGCTGTCATATCTCCGCAAGGCCGCATCGTGCGCCCGCGAAATTCTGATGCCCTTTGAGGAAGCGTGGGCGCTGATGCACGCCGAGCACATTCGCACGGGGGGCAGTGCTGGCAAGGAGGCTCCCATCGCATCCACTGGCCGCACCAACAAGGTATCATATGCGTCTATTTGTTCGAATTGGCGTATTTCGTTGTTTTGTGTTGCCATTGCCAATGCAACTAATACTCTGTGTCGTTGTCGTTGTCGTTGTTGTGTGTGCGCTTGCGTGCATACACGTGCATGTCGACCATCGTGCTCATCAATTCCCCATGGCCCATGCTAATGTCTGCAGGTCCACCCGGAGGAACTGCGAGACAGCGTTTGGAATTCGCTGTTTGGGTCACGTGACCAGCGTGTCCAGACTGTTGCGCCAAAACACCTCCGCATTGCGGCGTCGACCGGATGTGACCTGCACAACCTCCTCGAGGGCGCGTTGCAGCGGCGATAGTTGCACCTTGATTGTATACTCTTCTAATGTGGCAGTTCTACCTGGGAACGCGGATGTGCGCCCGTCTCACTTGTTCGATCTTTGATCTTTTCAACTCAACTGACTCTTTGCGGATCGAGGCGTTGCCGACTGAGCACGTTGAGCTGAGCGTTTGCTTTTGCCATCGTGCGTTGTCCCATTTGGACTCCAGGTTCTGCCCCCCCCTCCTTCCCTCTCCTTCTCTTTTCCTCCGCGTGCTGCGTTTGCCTGCGCGTCGCCATTTTTTTGCTTGTTTCCGCGTCGCCCCATCGTATTCATCGTCACAACACACACAACAAACATATACATCCACACACACCTATGCACGACAATGCACTCACTAAGGATCAGGGGCAAATAAACCGTCTAATGATCTGTACATAAAAAATAGCCTCATGTGAAGTCTTGCGCTTGTGAGGCTGAGTAGTGACGTCAATCATGCGTTTGCAATCACAAGCTGATTTACAGTGCACACAGAGCAGTGCGTAATGAACACAAGGATGCATTCGGAGTTGCATCTCGCCCCAATGATGGCGACAAGCCACCATTCGAGCAGGAAGGACGGACGCATCACAATTATTAACATCCACCGAATTCAAAATGTGCGACAGCAAAAGACAGCGACCGCCCTTTGACGACGCTTCCTGTTACTGTGGGGGTGCATGGGGAGCAGTGTTACTGCGGCGGTGCATGGGGAGCGTCAATCTCCTGAGCAAAGTGGAGCGGGCCCTTGCCGGCGGGATTCCAGCGGCGCTTGATGTCCAGAATGCGAGGAAGGTTGCCTCCGTAGTACATCTGCGGTGGGGTGCGCGTGTGCATGCTCCGAAAAGTGAACTCGCGACATGGACGTAAACACACATTGACAGTCAAGCAATAAATCGCAGAGGTTGATTGATTCATATATAACGCAACGGGGAAACTGGAAAAACGAAGCACGCAAGACACACACCTCTTTCCAGTTGGGAAGACTGCGATCGATGAAGTTGACGTAGCTACCGCGCACAAAGGGCAGCATTTTTGCCCACCAGGCGTCCAGGAAGGCCACAGCCGTCGCACGCTCATCGTCGTTGCTGAAGCCGCACGATGCATAGACCATGTACTCAGTGCTGCGCCAGAAGAACGCCGTCTCGTGGGGCGCAACAGCAGACACGGCGCCTCCAAAGTGGATAAGGTGCTGGTCACACGTGGGCGGGGCATCGGCTGAAGCCATCACATCTGCGACCAGCGCGACTGACTCGACAAGCGCAGTGCGAGAATAAAAGGGGTCGTCGTCGAATTCCGCATACCCGTGCGCCTCTGCGAACGCCTGGATCATTTCCCAGTAGCACGTGTGCGCCGACAGCGAAACGGTGGCGGCGGCGATTGCGCCATCAGTGGTGAGGGGCACAAGCACGGCCTCCGTCTCGGCCTTGGGACCGAGATGCACAATCCAGAGGCACAGTCCGCCGCCGGGCTCGAGCACTGCGTCAACGTTGGTTACGCCCGGCAGCGCAGCCGCAACCCCGTCGAGCTGCGCGAGGGCGGCGCGCGTGTTGTCGGCGCCCGGCGGATAGCAGACCGTGCCCCACGTGTACTCTTCGGGCCCCTCGTGGACGCGAAAATCGATCTCAACAACAGCGCCAAAGTTGGAACCACCGCCGCCGCGCAGCGCCCAGAACAGATCCGTGTTGTGATCGGCGTCGGCAGTGACGACACGCGATCCATCCGCAGTCACCATTGTGAAGCGCACCACGTTGTCGATGGCAAGGCCGTACTCACGTGCGCAGGGACCGACGCCGCCGCCCATGGTGAATCCGGCAACGCCGACGCTGGGACACAGCCCGCCCGTGACGACCCACAGCCCTCCGTGTTCCTGTCGACCAAGACGCACGACGGGGGAGAGCACAAATCAGCACAGGCCATCGACCAGGGTGCTGGGAGCTGTATCATCGAATCCTTTTTCTGTGTTTTCTATGAAACAACAGGCAAGCGCATGATACATTGACTTGCATCCCGTACTCTTTCAAGTCTCCCAACTCATGCCTACGCACACCACACTGACATACCTTGAATGCAGCATACACGTCCCGCCAACGCGCACCCGCTTGAACACGCACTGTTGAATTGCCAACCCACGCGACGGCTGTCATATTGGCAAAGTCGATGGTGAACCCCGGCGACGGAACCGACGAGTATCCAGCAAAGCTGTGACCGCCTGCCTTGAGTGCGACGGGGACGCCGTTGCGGCCGGCGCAGGCAAGTGCACGCTGCACATCGCCGGCGTCGCGCGGGAGGACCACAAACGCTGGCGGATGTTCGTTGTAGAGGGGGTTTGCGACGCGGGAAAGGTTAGAAAAGAGGGAATTGTTGCGCAGCACCACGATGGCACCCGGCAGCTCGTCCGCGCATGAAATGAAGGCTGCGGTGGTGGGCATTGCCACACACGCAGCCAGGACGGCGAACAGCAGGAGCCGCATCTTCGCAAACGCGGCAAAACAGGCGCATCCACAAGACGTGCCAGGGTATGTGCGAACAGCAAGCGTTACTAGTTCGATTGAGAATGCAAACTGCGATATACTTTGTACCTGACAGTGAAGACGATGTAATAATTGGCTGCCCCACTGCTCATGTGATCTGTAAATATCACGTGACATCTGGATGTAACGTCACGTGCCGGCGACCGCGACAGCTGTGACTGAGGTAGTGTGCGTGTGCGTGCATCTTCAACAAACACAGTCAAGTATTCTTTGCAATGCAGGCACTGACACAAACGAATAAACACACGCACACACACACAAAATTACACACACTCTTTGCTCTCTAACCCACCGTTACAGGAGTGGGGTGAGATGTCGGCGGCCGGTGGCGACATCGATAGCCCACCGGCAACGGCACCGACATGCAGGCGGATCGCACGGGACCCCTCTGAGCGCCGCTCGCACGCACGCACCCTTCGCGGAATATCCTCGCCTGGCATGTTCTTTGCATTGGCAATTGCCGTGGCGGCTGTTGTGCTCTCTCGCGCGCAATCGCCCCCTCAACCTAGCGACGGGCTGCCAGCGGTTGATTCCTCGAGCACCGAGTTCACTTCTACGCTCGAGTCACAAGTCGAACTTGTGTGTGGGGAACAGGTGTGGGCCGTTCGACGCTGCTGAATGTGCCTTTCATTGAACTGCTATTTATTTAACTTTTGCCGTATGTGCCGTTTATTTCGCTCACAATGTAGGGATGCGATCCAACGAACGAGGAGCAGATGCGCGAATACATTGCCATCCAACAAAGTGAGTCGCTTTGCTTTGTCGTGCGTACGATGAGTGTATGGGCAGATATGCTGATGTGCCTCCGAATGGATTGCAACGGCTTGCGTGCGTTCAGATCTCGGGACGTTCTTTGTTAACACAAACAAGTACGACAGCGCAATCGAGGCGTTCACGTCAATTCTGAAGCACCGCTCGCACTATGACGCATTCATTGGACGCGGAACCGCTTATGCCAAACGAGGCCAATCGGTGCGGGTTGCGTTGGCATGACGACGACTTGGCTGTCTTTGCATGCTTAGAGTGGCCATTGCAGGGAGCAGTGGCCGATTCGCCCTTGTCTGTGCCCTTGCTTGTGTCGTTGCTTGTGGGGCGGCGGCGAGATTGTGATTGAGTAAGGGGTTTGCCACATCGTCATTGCAGGCAAAATGTGCCCTATGCCTTCCACAAGGGAGGGAGGGAGGTGCTCACTATGCCGCACCTTACTTACGTGTCCCGCCTGCTGTTTGGCGCTTATCATCCCCAATGCCACATGCACGGATACCCACATACACCACATGTACACATACATATACACACACACATAAATACCCTGCCTCACACATACATACATCTACACATGCATGCACACACATAAATACCCTGCTTCACACATACATATCTACACATGTATGCACATACACATAAATCTGCCTCGCACATGGACAATTACAGGGCGATTTCCACCGGTCGCTGTATGACTTTTCGCAGGCAATCAAGATGGATCCCTCAGGCACCGACGGATGGCACAGGCGTGCCGAGGTATGCTCTTCCCTTCCGCCGCCTATGCACTGCCTTCATTCGTGCACTTTTGCTTCTGCTCTTCGTCGCTTTCTCTCACACCCACCAACACTCACCTCCAACACACCCACACCAACATACTCACACACTCACACCACCACACTCACACCCACACACACCAACACATTTACACCAACACACACCAACACATTCACACCAACATACCAACACACATACACACTCACGCACACACACCAACACACTCTCTCTTGCCAATGCATTCGTTGTTTTGCTTGTGCTCACGTTCGCCTGTGTGCGCATGCAATCCTCGTGATTGTCAGGCGCTGTCCGGTGCTGGCAATTTCGAGGCCGCCGTGCGTGACATCACACGCGCAATCGAGCTAAGGCCGAATTCAGCGACACTCTACCGCAGTCGCGGCGCCATCAACTTTTTTCTTAAGGTTGGGGCAAGCATGGGTGCGGCGTGCCTGCACATTGTGCTTATCACACATGCATCGTGCATTCTGCATGCATCATGCGCACATGTTTGTCCCGCTGTGTGCCACCCGTTGTGTGTGTTTGGATGTTGTCGGACTTACCACCAGCGAGTAACATGGTCCTTCCTACCTCTGTCCACACAAGCAGGATCTTGTCGCGGGACAGGCTGACTTCGAGCGCTGTGTTGCAATCGACCCGAAGGACATGGGTGTGCGGTACTACCTTGGCCTCAGCCTCTATCGCCAGGGGTTTCTCGGGGCCGCCGCCGCGGTCTTTGATAGCGCCATGAAGGTCGAGGCGCCGTCGCCCTCTGTCGAGCTTCTCAGGTGCGGTTCGAGCTGCCAGGGAGAAGGAGGGGGAGGTCAGCTAGGATTGTGCGTGCGTGCAGCAGATTGCAGCGTGAGGAGTCTGGATGCGTTCGCCATGGCATTTGCGCTGTCTCTTTCACACACAACACCCGCACCCTCACAATCCAACTCATTTCCTTTGAATATGCCGCTCCACTGCAGATATGTTGGACACACATACAGGCGCATGGGATTGGCCACAATTGCAGAGAGCAGCTTTGGGTATGGCACGCGTCACGTGGTCTGCTCGTTTGTCTGCTGTTTGGACTTTATTCCGTGTTTATTCCGTGTGGGCGCTTGCTTGGGCGCATGCGTGTGTTTGCACTGCTTGTAGTGGTGGTTTTCGTGACTGTGATGTGTTGGTGTTGGTGTTTGTGTTGGTGATGGCACTTGCCGTATCTGCCCTCTTTCCTTCTTGTCCTGGTGAACGCCAATTGCGCATTGTGCTGTTGGATGGACGCAGCCAATTAATATCTAACACACCAGCACTTGAATCGCAGTCTCGCTCTTGCACTCGAGCCGCAGCACTACCAGACAGGCCTTCAGCACGCGCTGATCATGGAGTGCAGTGGGCATCTTCTGGATGCCGTGGAGTCCTTCCAGGTCGGTCCGGGTTTTGTCTTTCTGTTGTTTGTTGTTTTCCCCCTCTGCCTGTTTGTGTGTCCTGCGTCGATGCCGCTCCTCCTTGTCCGTCACAGTACTGCCATTGCCCATTTGCTCCATGCATTGTTCATTATTTTGAATGGACTTGCTGATTGTCCGGACTGTCCAGACGCTCGTCCGCAAACACCCGGCGAGCATCACAGCACGGTACTTACTCGGCGCTTCCTACCTCGAAGTGGGCCGCTTCTATGATGCCTCGCGGGAGCTGACGGCGGTGAGCACCACTGCAACGTGGTTTTTTATATTCCTATGTCTCCCTCTTTCGACCCGCTTCTCCTTTATTGCATCTTTGTCGGCATATACACTGCGGCAACCATGCTTACGGGGCACCCTTGTTTCCATCTTTTTTGTTTGCATATTTGCAGGCATTTGCCGAACCGCACGCGTATGACGACGAGGAAGCCCGACTGGACGAGCGCAAAGCGCGATACTTGCGGGACATGGCCCGCTACTTCCACACGAAGCTCGATCAGCCCTTCAAAAATGTGCGAATGACGTGGCTGTGACACTGTTGTTGTTGTGTATTGTTGTTTTGTTGTTGTTGTCCAAAAACTCACTCAAAATAATGGCGATTGTTGCCTGAAAGTTGGAGTGAGGATTTGTGGATGCATGTTCAGTAGTCAATTCTTCACTCCGTTGTATGGTTTTTTTTCTTTTCCATCATTTGTTTGTTTGTCTGTTTGTTTTACTGACCGACCACCCGGCCATCAGGTCAATTTCGACGCCGATTTGGAGCCGCTGTTTCGCGAGCGGTGGGCGCGGTCGATGCCCTTTCTGCGCGACACGCACCGCGAGTGGCCGGGTATCCGCCCAGAGACCCCGGATGTGGCGCGTCGTTCGTGGAAGGATTTGACGCCAGAGGTGCGCTCTCGTGTGTTCCCGTTGTCTGGCCACGTGCGTAAATAAGGCACTGTAATTGTGTCAAGGTGCATGGATGCTGTCGCAAAGTTGATTCGCAAGTACTGAATATTTACGTTCATTGTCTGGCCATGTGCATGTATCTGCGTACATCATACGCTCCGACGCCCACGCGCGTGGGGTTGCGTGTGTGTGTGCGTCTGTGTGCGTGTGTGTGTGTGCAGGCGCAGAAGCTCGTGTGCAATGCCATCGCTCTCGGTGGCGTGATGGACTATCGCGTTGAAGGTGCGTAGTCCCGTGGGAGCCATGCAGCACTGATCACTGCGATGATAAACAGGCCTCTCCCTCTCCCTCTCCCTCTCCCTCTCCCTCTCCCTCTCCCTCTCCCTCTCCCTCCCCCTCCCGATGCGCACATGCCGCTCACTTTACACAAATGCATGTCCTTGTTGGCCCTGATTTGCAGGCATCATGATCAACGAGCGCGTGAGTCGTGCGATGGGTTTGGCGGCGCTTGAAATTGTCCAGCGCACCGCCGCATTCGTCGCTGCTGGTGTTGGCCGCAAGCGCGCCAACGCGGTGAGTTATCGGTCACGTGATGTGCGCTCCGCCACACACGAATACACGCGCATTTCTCCGAGCATCGTAATTGCCCATTAGTCTCTGGTGCATTGCTGCTTCTGTTTTTTTGCATTGATTTTGCGGTCAGCATAACTGCGCCGCAAGACCTTCTTGTGCCAAGGCTACTTGTGCCGCAAGCGTGGTCTTGATGGATTGCTGTCATCCTGTGTTGTTCAGGGAGTGACGCTTGCTTGGCGGGAGATTGTCGATGTGGCTGTGCGTTGGCACCGCGTGGCGCAGCTAAGCGAGCCGATCACGTGGCTTGACTCGCTGCCCAAGGAAAGCTTCGCCGCCAGCTTCAACAACCACCTTCTGCTTTCAAAGTGAGTGCGCGTGGTGTATGGGTGCATGGGTGTGAGAGAGAATGAAAGTGAGTGAGTGAGTGTGTGTGTCTATCTGTATGTCTGTCTGTCTGATGATGTCTGGTTTTGTTGTGTTACGTCGTTAGTACATACTGACCTTCCCTGTCGCCCCCTCTGCTCCCTGTGCTGTGCATCTGCAGGCGCCAGGAGTACGCACCGCACCTCATTCCGTATTACGACCGCGCCCTCTTTGTGGTGAAGCGCCTATTGCTTGAGAGCTATGCGCCGTCGTGGTCCAACGACCCGTCACTCAGGCAGCTCATCGAGACTGCCGAGTCCCCACGTGACCTTCTTGCGTGCGTACCGACATACTTGCCGTGCCTGTGGCACCCCAGTGTTTGTGTGTGACACACGTCTTCTCATTGATCATTGGGTGCCTGTTTTTGCATTTGGTTTGTTTTTTTTCTATTTTGTGGTTTGTGGTTTGTGGTTTGTGTTTTGTGTTTTTGTTTTTTTATCCAATGTGCTGTCCATCAATCAACTGGCAGTCTATTCTTCACCCACGTGCCCGCTGACACGTGCTTTGTCGTGTCCTATTGTTGGTCTTATGTATGGGGCGCGGTCTCTCTCTTTGCGCAGAAATATGCGCAAGGGCTTTTTCGTGACAAACTACATTCCAAGCGGCATTCGACAGCAGCAGCTCGAGGGTGTTATGCTCACTGTGTCGGGTGACGTAGGTGCGAGGCGGTGCACATGTTGCCTCTGAAGTGTGTGTGTGTGTGTGTGTGTGTGTGTGTGTGTGTGTGTGTGTGTGTGTGTGTGTGTGTGTGTGTGTGTGT
>CALSCR010003790.1:0-11743 GCA_943704495.1 Pigoraptor chileana | reverse complement strand
ACACACACACACACACACACACACACACACACACACACACACACACACACACACACACACACACACACACACACATGCACACATGCACACACACTATCTCTCACCCTCGCTGGGGCATAATTGCGTAAATATATTAAATTGCATCCTACATAACATCTCTCCCTTGCTTCCTCTCTCAGCGCCCTCGAGTTTATTCTCCACTTTTTGAAGAACGTGCTTGCCGGTGAGCCCGATCTTGCAAAGTGCGCCACTGCTGCATACGAAGCGTCCTTGAAGCAATATCACGGGTTCCTGGTCAAGGGCATCTTTTCGGTTGGTTCGTGGGTGGTTGATGGGGTGGCTGGCTGATGGCGCTCGCATCCACTTGCAATCAGCGCACGACATGTTTTTTGAGTTTGTCTGCAGTGGAAGTGCATCATGCAATGTGGATTGATGGAACGCTTGTCCGTATTGTCATGATACTAAATTGCTTGTCCACCACACTCCCCTTGTTCTTTCCTCACTCGCCCTCTCAATCGTATGTATGTTTGTGCTTTATTTTTGTTTTGTTTTGTTTTTGTGTGTGTGTTTATCGTGTCGCAAACAGCTTGCGATGAAGGCTGTGCCATACCGGGACGATTTCTTCAAGGCCCTCGGCAAAGGAGTGGCGGATGAGGCAACAGTCAAGGCGGACATGCAGGCGTTTGTGGACGCACTCGGAAAGGACCTGGACATCTTGATCAAGTTTTTCAAGGACAAGAAGCTCGATACCGACTCAAAGGCCTGAGAAACGGCGGAATTATATTTCACTGTAATGGTTTCGTCTGTGTGCTTGTGTGGTTTCTTGAAGCTTGATCAAAATGAATATGATGGTCAAATTCGTCTGTTGTGTTCTTGTAGTAGCTTGACTGAATTGTTTGTCGTGTCGTGAGAGCAAAGCTTTGGCCCGGTGAAGTGGATCTACCAACTGCCAGAATACTTTGAAAGTCGCACTGCGTTGATCGTTTTCGCCCAAAGGCAGATGCTTTTCTGCTCTTGAAAGGTGCCTGCCGATCATTGCCCTTTCCACACTAAATCCAAATGCACTGCATGTGACCCTCATCTACCAACAGACATCAAAAATTCACACATACCAGGCTATACCGAAGGTTAGAAAGAAGAACACAAAGTGAAGAAAAATATCCCGTGGGAACAAAAGGGGCATTCTTTAGAAATGGAAGAGGGTCAGGGGGTCTGCACGCAATAAACACAAGCAAACGCAATTCGCTTATTCGGCCATTGCGACGCTCTCCTCCGTGTGCTTGCCCTTGCCCTTGTCGGCAAGCTTCGAGCGGTTCTTGCGCTCAAGGATGCCGCGGCGGTCCTTGTCGAGCTTAGGCTTGGTGACCTCAACCTTCGACGGGTGGATGCCAATGTTGACGGTCGAGCCGTTGGCCTGGTGTTGTGGATTGTGTGGCGTGTTGTGTTGTGTTGTTGTTGTCAGGCATAAACGAGCACATAGAGAGAGAGGGAGAGAGGGAGAGAGAAAGAGCAAAGGAGAGAGATAAAGTCAATAATTGCGTTTATGCATGCAGCAAAGCAGGACAACAACATCACAAATATCACAAAACAACAAACGAGAAAGCGCAAGCGCAGCGCAGAAAGTGCCCTTCAACAATAATAACATGATGCCATCACACCAGGTGCATCGGCCACAAATAAATTCTTATCTATCACCAACTCATACACTCCACATTCACACACACCAGGGGAAGTATCGCTACACACGCAGTCACTGAATCAAATACAAGTAAGCACAAATCTACAATTAAATCATTTCCCCAACAGGAAAAAAAAAGAAAAGGCAAAGCTCTGACAGCATGCACCACAGACGACACGCACAAATAAACGGAGTCTGCGACTTGCGCTAGAATCCTCCCCCACACAATAAATCAGCAGGTCACCATAAACAACAAGGGCGTATCTCAAAACAAGCACCCACGAAACTAACAAACAAACAACAAAAAAAAAACGCAGAACAACAGAAAGTGACACGCATCGACACCGACCTTCTCCCGGGTGACACGCTCGATGTGGACGACCCACTTCTTGCGGTAGACCTGGACAACCTTGCCAGACTGGCCCTTGTAGTGGCCACGGGTGACAGTGACCTCGTCGTCCTTGCGGATGGGCAGCGAGCGCACGTTGTACTTGCCGCGGAGCTCCTGTGTACAGGCATTTGCGCATCGTGCGTTGTGTGCGTTTGTGTTTGTGTGGCGTGTGTGATTGGACAACGATGAATATAGAAGGCGCAGAGACGAAAACGTACACATACACACATATGGTGAACGGGAAGGAAATAAGGGAATAAGAGAGAGTGAGCAAAACGAACCCAAAAACAAAAAGAGGGTTCATCATTTTGGTGACAACGTACACATCCCTATCGGAATGCTGTTCCGTCACACTGCATGATTGCAAACACATACAATTCAAAGAACAAAATCTAAAGCAATCATGACTGAAGGCGCGGACAAAAACGAAGACCAAAGGAATATCGTAACAACAAATTTTTCCATAACCAAGGATCGTGACCACGAATGCCATGAAATGGCGGCAACGCAACACAATCTTTCAAAAAATAAACCAACGGCAAGCCTCAACGCCATCTAATAGCGAGGTTCAAAGTCTTCATCCACCGCCATATCATCAAGCAAATGCGACCCTACGACGGACGTGGGATCAAAAAATCGTCCCAAACTGCATCATGTCTGCACTGCACTGCCAGAAGGCACGCACCTTCGAGAGGGGAGCGCTCATGATGACACGGCGCACATTCGAAGGGGCGGCAAAGTGGGCCCGGCGCGACTTGCGGCGCGAAGAGCTGACGTTCACGTTGTACTTCATCTTCGTCTAAAGTTAATCCTCTCGGGAACAAGGAGCGGGAAAGAGGAAGAATACCAAGGCTAACGGCTTCTATTAGTTGAAGTGTGAGTGTGTGTGTGTATGTGTGTGTGCAATTCACAAACCGGAAAGAAAGAATGAATCTTTGCCAAAAGATCAGAGTGAGTGACAGAGGGAGAGAGAGAGACACATGAGCACACACGAGCCAGCGTGGTGGTGGTGGTCGCACAAAATAATCATCCCTCTCTATGGAAACTGTATCAAATCGAAATCGGTAATAAATTTGTATGATTTTCAATAAGGCACGCCGCATGGCCCGACCGACCCGGAGTAAACTCCCTATTAGTCCGCTTTACTCCAGATTTACTCTCTATCTTATTTGTTTGCGAAATCTCGGCAGAAACGCCTGCTGATGACGCTTCACTCGACCAGATGTTTATGTTTCATTTATATATGTGTATATATATATATATATTGTGCTTGTGGATTGAGATTAAGAATATCCTTTCCACACACTGTTGTTGGACAGCTGCTCCATTATCTTTCGCTCTTTTCTTTTTGGTGTGGATATTCTCTGCCGTTCGGAACTTTTGGCGTTTTGTGGAACTATTTTTCCCCCTCTTAAAGATGGATGTGTTGAATGACGACGCAGTGTTACTCATACTCTCGCTGCTCTCCCCAGAAGACATCGCAAGGTGTGTTGGATGCCTTGCAATGGCGTCTGCATCGTCCACACTGCATAAGAGGACTTACTGCACACTATATTGTGAATAGACGTTCAGTGTGCAATTCCGCATGTAGATGTGACTTTTATTTATGACCACGACATGGTGGTGTGCAGGTACCATTACACGTCAGCACACAATCCACGCGTAGACACAACATATCGTGAGTCATGCACTCACACGCAACGTTCTATTTGTGGTTTTCTCCTGTTCCTATCCCTCCACCCACCCACCACATACACACACACACACACACACACATCCGTTGTTCAGGTTTGGCCTGTCCTGCCGTCGTTTCCACTTGCTCAGCCTTTCCAATGCGCTGTGGAGGCCGTGGTGTCGCGCGCATTTTCTCCTGGATGCCCCTTCCGACCCCTCAGATCCATCGGGTGTTGTGACATGGTCAGAGACTTACTCGTTGCACCGCAACAAATACAGGCGCTACTTTGGAGTCTACGCTGACGTGCGTGGGTCGTGGCGCAAAATTGACAGCTGGATCAAAGCGAATCTACCTGAAATGAAGCTGTTACCTGGGACTAACGATGCGCATCTGGATTCAATTGAGGCTGAACTAGGGTGTGTGGTCATGACTTTGCATCTCCGCACATTAGCTATTCGTGTTAATGATGGGCCTGTGCATATTGCGAGGCAATTTGTTGTATGCATTATGATTGTACATATTCATCTGCAAAGGTTATTCGGCGGCGACTTCAGTCCCAAATTGAATGCGGGTGCCATGTGTATACACGTGCACATGTGCATTTGTGTGTGAGTGCTTATGTCACTGTGGGGACAGGACTTGAGCCCCAGAAACCGAGGATTCATTGTGCAAAATGTCCATATTCGCGCACACTGAACACAATTGTCTCTTCCCAATTTCATTTCATTTCCAACACAGAACTGTGCTACCTGACGACCTCCGCCTCTCTCTCCTCACACACGACGGCCAAACACTTGGTCCCAGCTCACCCAGCCTCTTTGGGGAGACGCGCTTCTACAACGTCCGTCTGTCGTATGCGCTTATGAGTGCCGCAAACGCCTTGACTATCGCCTCGTACATGAAAACACACCCATTTTTGGGCAAAATTCCGGGCCTATTTCCGATCGCATACGACCCTCGGAATCGTAAATGTATTGCGGTTGCGTGCAAGGATGGCGCTGCCGAAGGAGGGCTGCCAACTGGATCTGTCGTGATGCCTAGTGGCAAGGGTTGTTTTGTGAGGGCGGCGTCGTACGGTTCGTTTCTCCGCAGTTACGCCGATGCATTTGAGGGTGGATGTGTGGGCACGTATGAAGACGGGACCATCAGCGCGTTCCCACTCAAGCCGATTCCAACCGCAACAACAAATGGCGTGACTATCAGTGTGGCGGCGCTGTTTGTGCCAGAGGTCGCCGATGTGCGGCAAGATAACTTTTTTACTTATTGCGTGAGGTACTACTGTCCTACTACTAATCGCAATTGTCTTGATTTGTTTCATTGGCGCTCCCGCAATTGTCTTGTGTGCGTGCGTACGTGTGCATACGGTGTGTGTGTGTGTCTGTTCATTGGGCATAGCACACATTTACATCTCTCACATCCTCGATGTACTTGTCTGTATGTTGTGTTGCCCCTCCAGTCTGTACTCATGATCTTCCCCTTACAATTTGCAATCTTTTGTCCCCATAATCATATGTCATGTTCTCGATTGCTTTGATTCCTGCCACTATAATACTTAACCGTCACTGCTACTGCCCTCACACCTTCATGCAGAATGTCAATGTCCAGCGACCACGACCCGCGCGACAGCTGCCAGCTCGTGTCTCGCCACTGGATCATCCGCGACGGAAACGGCGCAATTGAGACTGTCGAGGGCCCCGGTGTTGTTGGCCAGTATCCCATTATGAAACCGGGCGCAACGTTTGAGTACTCGAGCAACACTGGCTTTGATACAGACTCTGGAGAGATGGAGGGGACGTTCCAGATGCGGCGCTTTTCTGACGGAGTGTTATTTGACGCAGTGGTTCCAAAGTTCAAGATGGAGGCACTGCCCTTTTGTTCGCGACCGGATGATCCCCCCTTGGAATAAAATGCCTGAGCGATTGAATGGACTTGTGGCTTATTATGTGGACGCCCCAGGGGTCTGTCAACTGTGTGTGTGTGTGTGTGTGTGTGTGTGTGTGTGTGTGTGTGTGTGTGTGTGTGTGTTAGTTATGTGTGTGTGTGTGTACAGAGTCTGTGTGTCTCTCTCCAGACGTTGTTTTTTGTACGGCCCAGCCTCAGTGCCAAGTGAGCAGTCGCTTGTGTATCGACCAACAACTATCAAATACGTCAGGACTAACGTCAACGAGCGTTTTCAATGTCTCCATTCCATTTCACCATGACAACAGCGCCACCACTGCCAAAACAGTTCACACACACACACTGCTTGAAACAAAGAAGAACACAGATGACAAACGGAATTTCCAGACACTGTGTTGGAGTGTGTGTGCAGTGGGGAGTTGCGATTGGCGAGACACAATGCCAATTTCATGTGCGACGGACTTGTGGAGGCCAAAACAGAGACGTCAGACGGCGGAGGAAGTTAAACTTATATCCTCCGCCTGCGTACACTAAAATGAGTCCGTACACAATCAAAATGAGATAAAATAAATGCTGTCGCATCCAGTGCGATGCTGCGCTCCATCGCGACCCTCTGGTCGGAGTACTGTGTGTGTGTGTGTGTGTGTGTGTGTGTGTTTGTGAATGGATGGAGTAGGAGGCGAAATGCCACCACATGTGGGATTTAGCGTCGCAGAAGTTCAGCATAATCGTGTTGAAGGGAAATCAGAAACACATTGTGGACGAAACCAATCCACAGAATGGGGACATACACAAGATCGCACCCAGCCTTCAAACATGTACACGCGCAAATGAAAAACACACACACACACACACACATATATATATGTATATGACATGAAGGCGCAAAGTGCCGCAGTAGATGTTGGCGTTGGCGCAGGAACACACAGACACTGACCTGGTACGGAGAGGCGACGGCCCACTCGACACAAACACGAGCACATATCGCACCCGGATATGTGAGTTGTTGCGAACGAGGTAGTACTTTGCGGGTATCGGCTCGCCTGATTCCGACTCCACCTGAGGGCCACATTAGTGCATATTCCCAAGGAGATTGGTCACGTGAGCATTGGGTGAGGGTAATTGCAGCACACACAAAGCGCCTCAGATAAAAAATTTAAAAAAAGATGCCAATATTGTAAACCAACAAGACGCTGAAACAAAGAAGAGAATAAAAAACCAAATGCAACAGTGTGAACACGGCGACACAAGGTACTAACTACGTTGAAGGGAGAGACAATGGGAGAGATGAGCGACGCATTCGCATTGTTTCACATGCAATTGCACAAACATCGAAACATACAGATGGCATTCCAAATCGATCAGATAAACAGCAAACAAAGGCAATCAAAAAGCAAACAAACGGCATACAATAGAGATTTGTTTCACCTGTCTAATTTTTCCTTTTTCCGCAGCGACGATATCCGGGTGATCAATCACATCACACGCGCACACACACGCCAGCGACGCGCCGAGTGCACTGCCCTCCCATCCACGTTGCGCCTGGCTGAAGTTATAGCTGACGCTTAGATCCTTTGAGAGGTATGTGCCCTCACCGTACAAAGACGTCTGCAATGGGTGCGTCATGTGTTGTGTTGTGTTGTGTTGTGTTGTTTGTTTGGGTTCGGATCAGAGGCAGACTATGCGTTTTGCTTGTGCGTGTGGGAAAGAGTGTGTGAGTGCGTTACGTGCGTATGGGATGAGCGTTCATCATGTGTGTGTGTGTGTGTGTGTGTGTGTGTGTTTGTGCGTGAGTGTGTGTTGTGTGTGTATATATGCCATGTGCGCCTTGTGTGGATTGTGTGAAACAACGACAGGTATGCGTGTGAATATGCACACACATCCATTTCATGCATGGAAGATATTTTGCATTCAAGCGAACCTTATTCATGTGAGACGCGAGTCCGTTACTGACGATGGAGTAAAAGTTCTCAAACGGACTGCCGTGGTAACCACATTGAGTGCCGTACTCTGCCGCCATTCGCTTGAACGGCTCCTCTGTGCGCTCTGGGTAGATGACCTGCACAGACATAACAATGACCATTTATGTGCGTGTGTGTGCGTGTGCATGTGAATATGTGTGTGCGTATATATATGTTTGTGTGAATGCGTGAGTGTGTGGATGCGACAGTCAGAGTGGCATCGTTCTGTGAGACAAACAACGTATGCTCAGGCATTTGTAGATGCACAAAAGCATGCAAGTAACTTTTAAAAATACCAACACAAACAACGCACACGACACATTAGCGCACACACATGAACACACCGCAAACACGTAGTCTGGCGTCACAGGGTAGCTTGAGGGCCCAGTCGCACGCTGCAATTTGGCAAACGTCTCCTTTGTGTCCACACGCCGCAATCGAAAATTCCTCGGATACAACGCCCAGTCCAACAGACCGCACACTCCGGCATCAAGCATATCCTTCTCCAGCCCGTTCGCAATGCTCTGCACTGACAGTGGGACGGCGTCCATGGCCAACCGCATGCGATCATAGTCCTTGTCGCCGGACTCGGTGAGAAAATGCTTTGGAAACGGTCTCAAAAGAGAGTCATGTTTAAAACTGCGCAGGGCCGCCGCTGCCATACACAGCTGATAATCGCACTCCGATTCGCGACGGTTGCATGCGCTTATTAAACGTGACGCAAGGGCATCCTCAGTTGCACCGATAAGACCATCAAACGACGCCCAATCGAATGGCGGAGATGCGGCATCCACACTGGCCGTCCCTGTTGAGGATACCACGATATCAGAACTTGCACATGTTGGCTGAGGGCAAAGCACATCGGCCCCTTGTGATTCCCTTTCGGCTGTCGAAAGTGTGGCGTCAATTTTTCGATCAAGAACTGCTGTGTTTTGGGCGCCTTCATCGCAATCGTCCTTTGAATTGCGGCTTGGCGGAGCATCACCCGCATCAGCCGCAGACGCCATTCTCTCACACACACGGCGGATGTAACCGGCCAGATTACAGGCAGTAAGATCCCAACGCCAACAAGTATAGCTGTCTCTTCAGAGACACTATGAAGGGCCGTCACCAACTCTTATTACTGCGGTAAACGGCCGGCATTGAGTATGTGTCCGGCATTCAACTCGATTGAAACTGTAGTGCTGCCAAGAACAAGAACAAAAGACTAATGTGATGGGAAATATGAGCACACCGCACCACTCTTCTCATCACACCCCTCAGTGCGCACACAAGCACACACACACATACACACACACACACACACGCACACACACATACATACAGACAGTTCAATGCTTCATTAAACGGCGAGTCAACTGAATTTGGCTGATAGTCAGAGAGTGTCAGTGACAGCCGCAGAGTCTGAATTTTGCGGCAACTGATCACGTGATTACGGTGATAGCGCAGTGACGTCATCTGTCTGTTGCCGGCACAGACCCCTGGATTCCACCTTTGTTTCTCGGATTTAACTTGAAGAGAATGTCGTCTCTGCATTAACATACAGTGCAACACTCGGTGAATATTCCTTTTTTATTGTGGAATCTGATTGGAGTCATCTGATAGATTGGCGAGTGTTTTGACGCATTTGAAGATATGAGTGCAGCAAAGCAAAGTGAAGGAGGGGCTTCCGATGGCGAGGGAGACGCGACGGATGGAGCAAAGCATTACAAGGCATGTGGTTGCATCGTCTTCTTATCATAGTATCCATGCAGCACATTGTATGTTTACCCCTTGATTGCACGTACCGCGCACTTTTCACACGCACACGCACATAAACACACCCATAACGCACACACACACACCCACACACAACATACACACGGGCACACACACACACATTGCAGGTGATCCTGTCACAACGCGGGAAGGACCACCACATAATGCGATTCCACACTCCGCGCCCTTTTCGTCTCGATGAGCTCGTAAATCCGGTAAAGATGTTCAGGGAGCCAAGGTGGGTAGGGGTCTTACATTCGGAATGGCGTGGGATGCTCCCTTCCACCTCAGTACGCAAAACACACACACGCACACACACACACACTGTGTAATTGAGAATATAAAAACCCCTTCGCACACTCCCACACCTGTTGTTGTGTTGTTTTGTCTGCTACTGTACGTGGCATGCGCTCGTGCAGACCTGAGAGGGAACGCCGGCCCGAGGAGGCACCAGCGCCTCTGATTGGACCCGGAAGTACATACGGCGCACAGCCCAAACAGCGCCGTTTCTTCAGGCGGAGGCCTATCAACGAAGATCGGCGGTGCGTGTTTTGTCCCTCTCTCATTGTGTTGTATGCGTATGTGTTACTGCGGCATACGGAGAGTGTCCCCTGGGAGTTGTCTCTCATTGTATTGTCTGCGACTGTGTTACTGCGGCATAGATGTATCGTGGTGGTGTATCGTGGTGCTCGCTCTTACTCCACACACACACACACACACACACACTGCTTACTTCATACGCTCACACACTATTCTCATACACATATATGTGTATACACAATTAAACTCACACTCATGCACACGCGCACTTTTATGCATTACCAACACATACACACTCACTCACTCACTCACTCGCACTCGCACTTTCAAACACATACTCGATGGGCCTTGCACACAATTACCGTTGTTTTCGTGGAGAGTAGCTCGTGGATACTCGAGGACAGGGACAAAGCGCACCAGTTTGTGGGAAAGAGAGAGGCGCAGGCGGCCTCATACGCTCTCTTTGTGCTCCGCGATGACTCGTCTTTTGAGCTCACGCCCGTCGAAAAATTCTACAAGTTCACGCCAAAAATCACGTATAAGGTCAGCAGACTGCAATTTCAACAGAACCGAATCGTGTCTGCTGATATTTTTTCCCCTTTTTTTGGTTTGTCAAGTCCATGGGCACAGCGCCTGACACACTGACTTTGAATCCTACATCCTTTTGTTTTTTTGTTTATTGTTTATTGTTTTTATTTTTGGTGTCTAGTAGTAATCCATTCTTTCTGCTGCTGTTTTTTTGTCGCCACTCAACAAAGCAAAAAAAAAAACCCCACTCCCTCTATGCACACGGTGTTCTCGCTGCAGACACTTACGATAGAGCAAGTGGAGGAGCAGCTGAACACAAAGACAAAACGCGCTGAATATGCACACCGGTGGATGAACAAACGTCTTGGTATTGGCGCGGATGAGGCCGACGCGAAGGAACCCGGCGAAAAGCAGGGCAAGAAGGCAAAGGCGGATGATGGTCTGTGTCTGTGTGTGTACGTGTTATAGCGTGTGATTGTGCTTATATGCTTATGTATATGTACGTTTGCGTTTGCTTATATGTTTATATATATATATATATATATATATGTGTGTGTATGTGTGTCTTTATGTTTTCTTATTTGTCTATGTTTATACATGTGTATGTGTGTGTGTGTGTGTTTGTGTCTGTGCGGAAAGGATTGCTTACAATTGTTTCAATTCCCACTCTGCTTTTCCAGACGATGATGAGGACATTGAAATGGTCGCCGTTGACGAACGAGACGAACTGAAGCGCTTTGGCAAAAAGGAAGCCGGCGATGTGAGTGGCCTCTGGAGATGATGGGTGGTACACATACACACGCCCACCGCACACACACACACACATTCGCTCTCTGCCCCTAAGAAAGTTGATCCGCAAAAGACCCTGACTTGAATCCTGCGTCTCACTCACTCACACACCCACACACACTCTCTCTCGCTCTCTCGCTTGTGGAGTCCATCGGCACAGCTACCAAGACACTGATTTGAATTCTGCGTATCTCTCTCTCACTTTGAATTGCTGGTCAATGTGCCTGTGCCTCATGTGGATTTTGAAGCATTGAAGAGAGAGCTGATTTAGTAGGGCACTGGGACGAAGCAGCAGTTCTAATGGTTTGTTTACTCACTACCGTTCACGTGGCATGTTATGTGTGCCGTTGTATGGGCTTTCCGCGGCAGGCCGATGAAGAAGCAGGACTTGATTTTGAAGAAAAGTTTGATGACGACGAGGAAGATGCTCCGCGGCCTGTGGATGAGGTACGGGAGGGGGATTCGCTTCGCTTGTTATTTGTAGTGTGTGTGTTTGTATATGTATGTGGTGTGGGTGGGTGGGT
>CALSCR010003787.1:782-23409 GCA_943704495.1 Pigoraptor chileana | reverse complement strand
GTGTGTGTGTGTGTGTGTGTGTGTGTGTGTGTGTGTGTGTGTGTGTGTGTGTGTGTGTGTGTGTGTGTGTGTGTGCCACACGCACCCATGCTCACACACCCAAGTGCACTAACAAGCGCACGCCGGCGCAAAATGCGTCTCCTTCCCTCTCCCACTCTCTATTTGCACTCATGCTGTCAGGCCCGCTCCCAAGACGGCAACCTTCTTCTCTATCCGTTCGATCACTATGCATTTCACATTGAGATGTATCCGCTGTATCCCGATGGCGGCGACAACGAGTTTCTTATGCAGGCACTTATCAACACACAGGATGTCGGCGTCTTCTCGGTGGAAGTCACGCCATTCAAGTCTGCTGACACAGCCTTCAGGGGAATCGACGTGGGTTCTGTCGATCTTAGTCACGCGCTTGCAATAAAGAATAACGCACTAACACTTTGCGCATGTTTATTATAAGCTCGCTCTGTCCATACTTGACTTGAATTTGCATCTTGCGGCTGTGCTCACGATCAGTGTTGCAGTGTCCAACATTGCACATGTATGCTGACACCGCGCGCGTGATGCATTGGGTTGCTCAGCCTGTACCAGCGTCACTGACACATTCCATGCCATTGTTTGTGTATGTGTGTGTTTGCTTGGTTGTATTTTTATTTTTTTGTTTGTGGGCACATCTTTCTTTCAGGTCAAATTTTACCGCGGTTCCTTGTTCAAAGTGTATCCTGTGGTGAGGCTTCGGCATATTTATTGTCTCTGATTTTTGTTTAAAGCGGGGTTCCGCCTCTGAGTTTGTCATCGTCTATGCCAGCGCCGCGGTTCGCTTATATTTACTGACTTATTTTGACCAATGCCTTATCTGCCCCCTGTTTTGATTGTGTGCCCTCCGATTGTCATGGGTTTTATTGGTCAATTTGGGCACGACAGGTCGTTGTGGTCGGAATGTGGCTCATTATTATCACGGAGATATGGGTTGCCTACCTGCTTGTCGTCAACAGGTTCGTGACTGTCTCTGTGCCGCTGCATGCATGCATTGCCATTACATGTGTATGTGCCGGCTGTGTGATGGCCCAAGTGTTAATGTGCGCGTGTGTGCGTGATCATGACGTGGGTTGGGCCGTGCTTACGAAGCCTTAAAAGGGTATTTGTCTCTCACTCGTCGTCTGGCGGTCACAGCGTCTGCTCTCACAATGTGTATGCACTTGTGCCGTCGGTGATCATGTGCGCCCGACTGAGTGCTCTTTCCACTGACCGTTAGTGACTCTCCAGCGTCCGTCTGTCCATCCGAGAGTAGTTTTAATTTTCCACTGTTGTTTACTCCCTCAGAGTTCCTCCCATCATCGTCAGATTATACTATCACTGTATGAAAGTTAAGTCAAGCTTTTGTTTTTGATTCCCTTTTTCAATTGGCACTCTAATCTGCGGGCGGTGTGGTTTGGCCTCCCGGCGCTTTTCAGATGGCGAAAGTTGGAGAAT
This sequence comes from Pigoraptor chileana, assembly GCA_943704495.1. Lineage (NCBI taxonomy): Eukaryota > Filasterea > Ministeriida > Capsasporidae > Pigoraptor > Pigoraptor chileana. Next base: position 21,942 of record CALSCR010003787.1, on the reverse strand, counting down.
CCGACCCTTCTTTCGTTCTTTGCATCTCTGATATTTGCGCTTCCATCGTTGCGCAATTCGATGCCCCAGGTAAGCGAAATCGGTCCACATAAGATATGCCTTAGGTCCACTGTGCAGTGCTGTCGTCAGTTGTGCATTTGTAATTATGACAGTCGTCCGCGCCCCTCAATCACTCTGTCTAGCGTGTTTGTTTAATATTTGTCATTGTTAGACAAAGGACACGTCGTCTGTCTTGGCTCAGAGCCGGGCAGTGTTGCGGATGGACTCTCGACAGGCCGTCTGATGGCCAAGGCTTAGCGCAAAATCGGCATGCCGTGTCCACTCGGCTGTGACAGTCACGGCATGCATCATGGCTGTGATAGTACAGTCACGCTGGCTTTCTTGCGGTGATTACAGGTCTTCACCGTGTCAATTTATAACATAAGAATGGACTGCGGGTGTCTTTGACTGCATTGACAGGCACCGGCTATTGGGACGGTGATTGACTACGGCGCATTCTTTTGGGCGGAAGGGTTTGCAATGGTGTGTCTGTTTGTTTCGGCCGCACGGTACAATCTTGACAGCAAGCCCGTTGTCAAGAAGCCCGCACTGTCCCTCGCATGACGGAGTGTTGTGTATATCAAATGGTGTTGAAGAAAAGGCCGCTCTAATTAATTCGCTTCATTGGCGGTCATTTGTATACACACATTTGCATTTCTCGCAGTGTCAGTAAATTAAGAGACATCTGAATGAGGTTGCACAATGACAGCGTCGGTCTCTGTAGTGGCTTATTGTCCGAGTAGGAAGCAACTGCCGTCCATTGATTTTCTGTGATCGGACCTAGTACTTAAGTGTTGTGCTTTGGCAAAAGGTCAAGAGTTATGCAATCTAACTGAGATAGCCGGCATAAAAATTATATCTCGTGCTGGTAAAACTGACTGCACACCACCGAAAGTTTTCCTCTCATTGACAAGTCAGAGACTGCAATTAAGAAGGAGGAGATGGCCAGGGGTGAAAAATAACCGCAAAATGAAAAGTCGATGACAATCGGCATATCAGAATGTATATTAAACATTACACAATACAGCTGAGGTCGCCATCCGGGGTACCAACTAATGGCATGCCCCGAGTGCCGGCACACGCACAGAGCACACAACATTGGTATGAAGATAGACGCGGCAGCACTCCCAGTTCCAGGGGAGAATGGATTTACACGCACACGCACACACTCACACACAAGTACTACGCGCAAGCCAAAAGAAAATCAAATGCGGCAAAGCGAGGGGAAAAGACAATTAAAGCATCCAAAAGGGAAACGAGGCCCATCATGACTATATTAAGTCCTGAAGGCGGCATTGCACATTGGAGTCTCGTGGTGTTGGCACACCTGGTTCATCACGGAGAATATTGCCGTTGCGATTCCAAACGCAATGATCAAATACTGTCCAATTCTAGCGGCCACGGAGATCTGCCCCCGAAAGACCTTCAGGTAGAGCAGAGGAGGCGCAATAAACGCCATCCACGGCGACAGGACGGCGCCAACCATGTCGGTGAGCATATCAATGTCGTCCACGAGGAAGGCGAGCGTCATGATCAGACACACCATGAGCGTGCGTACAAGGTTGCGAACGAGCGTGTCTCGCGCGGGCCCGACCTTCCCGATCTTAATCACGTTGTCTTCGAAGATCTCGCGGGGAGCGGTGAGAACAATTGGGATGGTGAAAAAGAGATCCACACAGACAAGAACTTGGACGACGTCGCCAAACGTTCCGCTGAGGTTGAAGAGGGCAAGGATCTGGATGTTGTCGCCTGTGAGGGGCGAGATAAAATGCAGAGGTTAGATTATGCATGTTAGATAGTCCGACGAATGTGCCTTGTGTGAATGTTCAATTGAAGGGGGGTGACGCGAAAGTGCGGGACTGACAGTGAAAGGGCATACATAGGAACAAACACACACACACATGCACGCAATTGAGCAAAAATGCACTTTGCAGTTGCAACGTCCACGCAAGCTACTTTGGACGTGGCATTGACAGTGGCAGTACATGCACCCACCAAACAGGCTGTAGGCCAGCGCGGCAAAAATGACGTTGACGACGGTGATTGCGGCAAACGTGTAGTTCACCACGCGGGGAAAGCGGCTGGGATCCTTCATCGACTGTCCGATCGGGACTGTAACGGCGTGGATCGCAAAGAGAAAGATCGACTTGCTGAAAAAGACCGAGATGGAGCCGCCGCGGATGGCGGGGAGGTCGTCCACGGGAATGAGATCGTTGTGTGCAAAGCCGTATCCGATAACAGTTGCCATGCCCAGAGTCACCGCAACATCACCGAGGATGCTTGTGAAGGCAAGATACCTGTTTTGCGTCAATGGAAGATGTTGCGCACACACAAAGCAGTGACATGAGTATGTTGCGGGTGATGGATACATTTGAGACATGGAGACGAGTGTGATGATGCGGACTCGTGGGTCATTTTACTGTCTGATTGTACAACAAGCAACATAAGCTTATCAGGCATGGGCGGGGCGTTGAGTGGAGGAAAATACATTAAAGGGCATTCCACGAACAGGCAGACTCACTTGTGTGAGCGAATCCACGAGAGGAGAATGATGGGCACAAACACAATGCCTTTTATCTCCTTCACAGTGAGTCGCTCATTCAATATCGTGTGCATGGTGTCGGCAATGAAGTCCACGTAAAAGGCACACACACCAATGATGGTCAATATGACACCCAGTGCGATCAAGATGGCCATAGCCATGTTGTAAACCTCATATCCAAGCTCGGGGTAAGTGAGTTTCTCGCGGCGCGTCTGGAAGGCAACTTCGCGCTCGACTCGTGACAACAGCCCGATTGTGTACGCGCAGAGTGCACCGAGAGCGATCAGCGCAAAGACGGAGAACCAGAGGCCTCCCTTCATGAACGCATACGGAAGCACGAAGCAGCCCGCTCCGATAACGCACTTGAAAAGGTTCACCGCAGTCCCAAAGTCGCTGTGAGGATTTGATTTCGCAAAACAAAGTTACAAGTAAAGAATGTGAAATGTGAGTAAATCAGGCTGGATGATGCAACGCGACACACACCCACGTACACAGTATCGGCCATGAGCAGAATGTCACTCACGTAAGACCAGTCTTTGTTGCGGGTACATCGCCCAGATTCTCGATGTTAACGATCAGGGGCTCGCGCTCCCTCTCGTATTCGTACTCCCCCATCCTTTTTGTTTTGCCCGCGGCACAGTAGGTGTAAGTTGTTTGAAATATGACTTCTTTACCAGCGAGGTGTGGTGTTGTCTTGTGACCGCCGAATGCGATCAACTAAGTATCAGTACCGATATTCACGATAAGGAAGAAGCCAGCTTATTATACCCCCCCGAGAGTTGTAACACATAAAACGCTTATCTGTTTGTCGCACGTGGCAGAGAGTGCGTAGAAGTTGGTGAGTGTCTGAGTGGTTTGTTCTTACAAGTCAAGCAGTGTCGCTTATCAGGAGCATTGTTGGGACCCGACGGAAGGCACCACTGAACCGATGCCGACCCGAATGGTCGGGAGGCTCTCCGAGTTGGGTGGCGCCACTTCCGCGGTGCAATGGGGATGAAGAGAGGGACTCCACAAGAGAGAGAGAGAGAGAGAGAGAGAGAGTGTGTGTGTGTGTGTGTGTGTGTGTGTGGGTTGTGTTGTCAGGAGTCAGAGTATGTGTTGTGCAAGCGGTGACAGAATAGCCACAGGACGGGTGATGTAATCACGTGGCCTTCCGTCGGTTGTGCAATTTAATTGTTTCCAAATTGGGCAATAGTGTTCCGATTGCGTCATTTACCCAGAATTACGTAATATGAGCCTAATCAGAGCATATGCCCTTATAAGGTAAATACCAGTTTTGGAGGTCATGTGATATCACGCGACATCACGTGCCACAGAAGTTTCCAGTTGAACGGTTGAATGTGCGGCTTGTCATGGCTGCCACTGATGGGGACGATGCGCGTTCTACAAGTGTTTCTCGCCATTCACAGACCATAAAGCTGTAAACAAGGAAATTGGAATATACTTGATATGTTTTTGAGAGTTCGCATTGCAGTGAAGAATGTTTGGGTGTATAGTTGCAGGAAGGCTGGTGAGTGTTACCGTGTGTAATGGGTCTTTTATTGCATTAGTATGGTTAACCTCAAGAATGTTGTCTGTGCGCTGAATCCAGCCAGGGGCATCGCGTGTGGTTTGATTGCAACATCGACTTCTTTGTGGATGTTATCGAATTACTATCTATTGAAGCCATCTCTGTGGGTCTCCATGCCTTGCATCACACCTTCTGTCAGGTCCAAGCCGAGCCGTTTCAAGTTGGCCCCACGCGGTTTGCGTTTGAGATCCCGGATGCCGGCAACATCAACCACATTGTTGTCTTTCTCACCGGCGCGCTTCCTCTCCCAGATGGCATGGGTGCGTCGGTGTACTTTGGCTGGCCGCGGCCGGAGACCGTGTGGCAGTACTTGGGATACATAGCAAATGACAAACCAAGCGCAGTGTTTAAGCTCTCGAAAACGCGGCCGAAAACTTCATCGGAGCGCAATCCCTTTGGCTCTGACGTGGATATGATGGGCGTGGCGGGCGACGAGCGCATTGTCGCACAAATCGGAATTTCTATCGAACCTCTTGGCGAAATTCAGCAACAGACACCAGCGAATGATGCCACCACACAAGTGACGCCAACTACCGTCGTCACGGCCGTTCAGAAGATGCTCCAGAACTTTTTTAATTATGCGACTTCTTTTGCGGTGCCACCGGCACAACTGAGGGCGGGGGAGACATATGTGCCCTCTTCAACAATTATGACTTGGTACGGCAATTTCGAGAGAAGATTACAGGCAGATCCAAACTTTTGGAAAGATTAAACGAACCGATCAGCCTGTGTTGCCTGAATTTACAATTGTCGCCATGCCCATAAACGTCCGCAGTGTATGCATAGTTACCAAGTTTTGGCAGAGCGGTATAATTGAGAGACCATGAGCCTACATCTCAATGTATGCGAGCGTCTGGAGAGTTCTCACGTGTCTCAAAAATTGCTTCAATCATAGGGATTGTATTGATTCAATAACCATTACGCGGCACGCAACGCACGCAATCGCCACACACGCAAGATACTAGGCACATACAACAAAAATACGAGACATAACAGCAACAGTAGCAATTTTTCTTATTATATCCGGTGGAGAATTTCACACTGCGCACACACAGAGGGGAGCAGGCTCAATAGATCCAGATCCCGATGCGAAACATCCAAACAAGGAACATATTGCGCATTGACTTCTCAGGGAATGATACCCATTGGAAGGTGCGCAGGGACACGAGCACGCAAAAACGCGCACAGTTCGTTGTTGCGGTCAATGACGCCGCCCGTGGGATTGAACGCCGCCTCGAGAAGATTGACCATCTGCCTGGAAAACTCGAGTGTGGGCTTTGGTGCGGGTGCCGTGGGGACTGCCGTCGGTGCGGGCTGGGCAGCAGCGACGGAGGCTTCAAACTGGCCATTGCCGGACGAAGACTGTGGAAGAGCGCGCGAAAGGGAAGGGAAGAGTCGGCGGATTAGATGGGCGATGCATGCAGGTGTATACACTTTTCGGCATTGTCACTCACACAACGCGGATAATCAGGACATCGAGTGCAAATGGATTGCAGCGCAACGTGCAACATCATGCAGATGGCTGGCAATGGGTATAATTACTCACAAGTGAAACGGTCTCTTCAACAACATCGGCTTTTGTGACCACTGCTGCCACTGCCTCTGCGGGAAACGCAGTGCGCACGGCACTCTCTATCGCAGTCGTGTCGAGAAGATCCTCAAGCATGGCGAGACAACTTGTCCACATGTGCTGCTCACGTGCAAAGAACGCAGAGTTCAACGGTCGTCAGCGGATTGCATCCAATACACACATTTTTCCGCATTCATTTTGCAAATGGATCGACGCACATCTCAACAGTCACCCGTGCATTACCCCCGAAAATGAATTCACCGCCAAACATATGTATAACGGACACACACCTTCACAAACTCGGGAATCTCGGCAGACTCTTTGGGCTTGTCTTGTTGCCCCGCATGCTTTCCGTCGGCATGGTGGGCCCCAGCATATGCATCGACTGCAGAGTCGTCGCTCTCGCCAATCTCCCTCCGGAGTTCCCTCAGTGCGTGGTGGAGTGCACGCACTTTGCTGGCGGGAAAGTCACGCACACCATGCTCGCCTTCATCCGCGGTGGCGTCAGAGTTGCCGCTGCCGGGCAATGCGGACGCGGAGTCCTTTGTGCGGTCTTTGGCGAGTGCGACGGTCTTTGGCGACGACTGCGACGACTGTTGTGTAGTTGTTATGTGTTGCGTGGTAAGTTTTCATATTGCGTGCGGACAGGACAAGGTCAAAGTAAGAACTAGATAGAATCGAACAAAAAAAACACAAAATATAAACAAAATCAAATTCCAAGACCAGGCATCACCATGCACATGGCATAAATGTCGCCTGAAAAGTAGCTCACCTTCTCTCCCTTCTCCCCTTTGTCGTGGTCACGCTCACGGTCGCGGTCGCGGTCCTTGCGCGCACTTACCGGCTTCTCTGCGTCGGTCGGTGCAGCGAGTGCAGGTGCCGAGGGCGCGGGTGCGGACAGCAGGTACATGAGCACAAATGACTTTTCTCGTCCGTACCCGCCGTCCTCCAACCCACTCTCCCGTCCCATGTCAATCCAGTCAATGCTGGGATACCACTGCATCACAACCGTGCCGGCGTCCTTCTGCCGAGCACGCAGTCGCTCCACCTGCGCGGCCTCGGACGACGCATCCGGGGCACAGCACTCGGAGGCGTACGGCGGCACGTGCTCGCGGAGGTACTTGTGGAGTCGGCGCACTTTGGCAGCGCATCCATCGTTGCTAAACTCGCACACGCGCGTCTCACGTTGAAGCAAGACGAGGTAGCACGCAAGAGACAACGACGTGATGCCATCGCGGGGTGTCGGACTGTTAGGAACAAGCCCCGTGAGTAGATTCATCCGGGGCGGCAGGGCCACCGACCCACCGGCCTGGCTCGACTGCTTGCTCTCCACAACTTCTGCGGCCGCATACTCTGGGATCTTAACAAGGTCCTTCTCCGTGAGTTTGTGCGATGCGAGCTGGTGCGGCACGCGACTGAGCACAGACAGCATCCTGGACATACTCGCAGCGTCCTTCAGTGCCTTTGCAGACAGCTTCATGTTGCCTTTGAGTAGGTAGAGTGACGACATTTCCAGGTATGCATCCCGCAAGACGCGGTGGTCGTGATCTGCTGAAGTGGCGAGCGAAATCGCCTGGTTAAGCAGCTGCAACGCGGCCTCGTACGCCGTCTCCCCGCGCATCGAGCGTGGCAAGTGCGCCGCGACGTTCAGTGCCTGCAGCTGAAGCGTGATCGAGGCACGTGGATTGGCGCCCCGCGATCGGTCGACACTCGAGGCACGCTTAGCAGCAGGCCTTCCGGAGACTATTTCGGCAATTGCATCGGCGTCGATGCTTCCTCGGAACGCAATCTCCTGTTCGCCAACAAACGACGTGTATGCGCGAGCGTGCACGCGGCCGAGATTGAGGAGGAGCTGTGCCTTGATGTGCGGCATGGACCACACAGCCTGCTGGCAGACATCAAGGCCCTCCCTCATGCTCTCGAGTGCGAGGGCAAAGTCGTTTCGGCGTGCGTATGCAATGCCGAGGCGCTGCTTCATGCGCGCCAGGTGTCGCCACCCATGCACAAACACGTTGTTGGGCCTCTTTGGCGTCCCGTTGACAGTTGTTGAGCTGCTGCCAAACGGAATCGGCCACTCGTTGCCGACATCGTGAATGTCAGAGAGAACAATGGACTCCGCGCGCTTGTACGAATCGAGGGAGAGTTGCGGAGACACACGCGCAAGGCGCTCCCGTTCAAGCATGAGGTCCGCAAAGTATGTCAATGAAGCAACGAGGACATACCGCATGTGCCCTCCCTGTCCCGTACAGGCGTTAACTATCCTCTCAAAGTCGGGAATAAGCGTCGACGTCTGACCCTTCTGAAGCGAGACGAGGAGTCGGAGGAGCTCAAAGCGCACGCGAATGTGGGGCGCATTCGCGTCCTTGCACTCGGTGATGCCGTTTTCACACTGCCTCTTGCTGTGCTCGGTGTACCCGCGGTCGAGCAGGAACGTCGCCAGGCGCAGACGCATCGCGAGCCAAAACCCTCCGTCCAGATTCGACCGACAGCGGGCATCGACCGTGGCATTGGCGTGAGCCGACTTGTCCTCGGCGGCCGTCCTGCTTGCCTTTGCGGCGGAGTCTCCAGCCGAGGCAGACCGCTCCCTCCTCGTCTCGGAGGCATCCTCCTTGTCCTTCTCAGGCCTGCTCATGCTGCGTAGGCGGGCCTGAGCTTCCTTCAATATCGACATGATCGAGATGCATATCTGGACAGCCAGTCCGGACTCCTGCCTGGTACCCGCAATGTCGGCAAGGAGAGCCTGCGCGTGGCACAAAGTGTCGAGATCCAAAAGAGACATGCGCGACAGAATGATGGGAGACGGAAGCCCCGGCATCGCAAACTGCGGCTGCGGTGGCTTGGTCTCCGATCCCGGCAGGTGGCTATTCGATCCCTTGTCCCCGTGGTCACCAGACGCCCCCGCCCCCGCCCCCACGCCGTCTGCGCCAGCATGCTCCGACCTCAGTTCAAGTTCGAGATCCCTTGCCGCATCACGCACGCCGGCGCACAAAACGACGAGCAATTGCTCCGCCGCTTGCAGTAGCTGTGTCTTAGCCTCTTTCTTCTTTCCAGTGGGCACAACCGGCTGCGACGGCTGAGACGCTGCAGGAGGCTGCAGACCACGCGCCTGTGCAGTGGATTTTCGCCGCGCGAGCTGTGGCTTTGAAAGAGTCGGACCCGCTTGAAGAGAAAACGAATCGCCGCCTTCAGACTCGGTGAGAGAGGGCACCGCAGTGAGAGTGTTTGTGGTCGGTCCCAGCGTAGGCAGCGTCTGCGTCTGAGTTTGCTGCGGTGGCGGAGGAGGAGGAGGAGGAGGAGGCACGTGCTCGCCGATCGATGTGGAAAAATCGGCGGCGGTCAGATCATGTGACGAGCCAGGGTCGACTGCAATCGGCGGAGGCGCGGCCACAGGGAGCGCCGGGGCTGTCTTGGAAACGTCCGGGGTGGCAGGAACCATTGCAAGTGAGTTGCGGGGGGACTCTGGGCGGGCGAGCAAATTGACCTGCGACATGTTCTGCTGCGCAAGCAAAAGCGACGACCCCGGAAGCTCAATGTGCGACTTGTTTGCCTTGAGTGCCAGCAGCGTCATCGACATACGGCGCCCGACGGCCTTGAGCATGCCGCGTGACTCGGCGCGCTTCATGACAGGCGCCGACTTCTGCGTTTCGTCGGGGAGAAACAGAGGCTTTCGGCTCTTTCTCTCCAAATCCGCAGTCGTCTCTGCCAGCTTGTGCAGCAGCGTTGCATGTACGAGCCGAACGCGGCTTGCAAGATACGGGCCGTACAGAACGCCAAGTGCGGTCGACATGCGCTTGCTGCACAGATACGCCACAACCTCGGCGTTGCGGTCGTCGCCAACAGCATGTGCGTTGCTGAACGCATCCGGACCAAACGTGGGCTCCGCTTGCTGCTGGCTGGCCTGTGAAGTCTGCACTGGCGGCGGCGGCGGCGGCGGCGGCACCTGAGCCACGTTCGACATGGACGGTGCCGGACCCAGAGACGAGCCGCCTCCTTGTTGTGTCGACTGTCCCATCGAAGGCGACGATGTCGGGATCGGCGGTTGTGGAGGTGCTATGATGTGTTGCGATATCGGAGGGGGTGCTGCGGGCGCTGCATGCGCGGATGTTTCCGATGCAAAGGTCGCATCCGTCACCTTGAGGCGCTGGAGTGGAATGCCCGCCCGGGGGAGGCTCTTTCCTTGCAAGACGTCCACCATTGTCGCCACTGCCTCCGAGAAGAGGTCGAGGTTTGCGAGGGCTTCAATCCGGAGAACCCTTGCGTTGACAGTGCCGAAAATGTCTCTGCATCGCAAGGCGGAGACGTGCTCGTAGAGGGAAATGAGGGGGAGCGACTCCATGTAGTGGCCATTGCGGATGAGCTCCGCGGCCGTTGATTCGAGGCCGTCGAGAAGGACTTGGGGACTGCACTCGAACCTGTAAAATTGCAGTCAAACATGTGAGCAGAATGGAAAGTGTTTGGGGTTGTTTGCGAGACCCACGAGTGAGACGCACGAAGCAATAATGAACTCGTGTGATACCTCTGAATTCTCACAAATACAAATGAATACATAAACAAAGAAAGCAAGACACGCAACCACTTTCATAGGCGCCTCACCTGTCGGCAAAAATGTCGACTCCCGGGAACAGCTCGTCCGGCACATACGTCGCAAAGTCAACGGCGTGCGTCGGATGGGGCAGCGACCCCTTGAAGACGGCTCCAAAAAGGAATCCTGCAAACACGTGCCCCTCATATCGGGCCTGCAGATCGCCAGCATTGCCATACTTGGCAATCTTGCTTGCCAAAATGCCCGCACTGAGACAACCGCGGACGCCGCACCGCGCAAGCAAGAGGCATTCTATCTCAGCCCGGTGGTGTGCGCCGCCATCAAGCGACGGTTTACCTCCAGTGGGAACAAACACCTCCCGCCACCGCGATATCCCCATCTTCTCGCCAAGAAGACTATCGAGGGCGTCCATCCACAAGCGCGTCGCTGTCTTCGGGCGTCCCAAGTGGAACGCAAAGTCGCCGCACTCGTTCTGCGCCTGCCACAGCAGTCGAGTCTCCGCCTTCACCCGCAGCATCTCAATCGTCCTCTCATAGCTTTGAATGACAACGCCCGCGTCCTCTACACTGAGCGGTGCAAGCTCAACGTCGCCGCGATACTGGTCGGCGCCCATTGAAGCGAGTCGGCTCGTCAGCTCCTCCCGCGCTGCACGCTCGGCAGGATCCTCTTTGTCGACCCGCGTATCCTCTTGCCCGAATCCAAAGAAGGCCGCATCATCCGATCGGCCACCGAAGCGCCCGGCGCGCGACTGCGTGCTGACAAGTGACTTTGATCCGGATTCCTTTCCGGCGACGCCAGACGGATTTGTGCGCCCCGCGAGGTACTGAACGAGCAGGCAGCGACTGCGGGAGATGGCCTCCCTACTGTAGCTCTTTGACTTCCCGTGCTCTGCAGCCTGGTGGATGAGCTTCACCATCTGCCCGCCCGCAGAGAGCGAGCGGGACGGATTGAGGCTTGCCTGTGCGTGCAGCAGCAGCGGCATCACGGCGTCGCTGAACTTGTTCCCCGTCAGGTCGTTGTAGCGGGTTCCAATGTCCACCAGCCTGTGCCACCGCCCGTTTTCGTGAAGAGTCTCGAGTGTGTGCAACACAAACGACCGCACCCACCGCTCCGGGTCAGGTCCAGGGCCCGAAGATCCCCCCTCGACAACGCGCTCGGCGTCCATTGCCATTGTGTCAAGAAGCGCGTCCGTGGCGACGTAGAATGGCAGCCACGCGACAGACGCCAGCGCCTGGTACGACGACCCGCTCTCAGAGGCACAGGACCCAAGGGGACCCAACGAAAATATGCGCGCGCAGTTGAAGAGGTGCCTGCATGCGTTGTGCACGAGCACGCGGCGCCGCACGCGGAGGGCAAAGACGGCGGCGCGGGAAAACTGGAGGAGAATATGAAGAAGATCGTCGTCATGCCTCTCGGGGCGGTAATCTGACTGGTCGGGCGATCCGCGCGCGCGCACACGGCGGACAGTCATGGCCTCGTTCCACTCGCGAAACAGCGCGCCCGTTGTCTCGAGCGAAAACCACTCAAAATCCATCGAGAGCGGGTTGGTTGTGCGCGTAAACAGGCTGGCCTGGGGGTCCTCCTGCTGCTGCTGCGAGTGCCCGTGGTGCCCTGTCCCGGGACGAGACGCGGGCCTCGTGCCACTGCCACCGCCGGCGCCACTGCCCGTCCCTGCCCCAGCAGCAGAGTCGTCGTTTCCGCTGGCGTGGGTCTGCTGATTAGGTTGGAGTTGCTGCATTGCGTCGACAAAGGCGCGCTTCTCCAATTTGTTGACGAGCGAGTCGAGCAGGCACATACCGTGCACGAGGGTGAGTTGCGAATGCCACTTGAGCTCCTGGGCGAGTATTCCGCGCAGGCGCTTGCGACACCTGTGCTCCCGCCAGTACAGCGGCAGGGCCTGCTGCAGCACCGATACGGCCGTGTGGTAGGCGTCCTCAGTCACACTGTCTCCATTGCCCATGCGCAGACGTGCGGGTCTCGCAGCCACTCCCTTCTTGCGGATCTCCTTCTTCCTCTCTTTGCGCGCCATGTCCGATGCCGGACCTTTGCGTTTCTTCACGCCAGGTGCGCCGGGGACCATTCGGCTCACGTCAGACTGGATGTCGTCATCAGAGTCTTCGGGCTGGAGGTTGGGATTCAGCACATCTTCGTTGCGTCGCTTGACCCACTCGAGCGTCTCTTCGCACCACTGCGAAACCTGCTCCGACCTGCCCTCGACAAGGCCCTTTTCGGCGACGCGGCAGATGAACTCGACATACCGTGCATTCTTCTTGAAGCGTTGGATTTCCAGGAATCCTTGCTCGGCGGGCGTTGCCGAGAGAAACGAGAGCAGGAGAACAACGCCGTCGCCCGTGAGATCGGGCGGAAGAACGGGCGTCGATTCGCGCAGTACAACGTGAATGTACTCTTCCAACGGCTGAAGCTCGGGAGGTATCGGCACAGTCACTATGGCACCCAATCCGGGAATGGTCCCGTGCGGCGTCACAGTGGCGTGCCCATCCGCCGTTCCTGCAGATGACGCAAGAAGTATTGCACCTCCAGGGTTCTGCTGCTGCATGCGGAGGAGCTCGGCGGCTTGAGTCTGGACAAGGCGGTTACTAACACTCGTCGCGTCCTTCCCAGACAACTGTGCACGAGAATTCACACGATCAAGCGATCCGACGCTCGTCAACTCGGCCATCGACCTCAGCGTTGCCCGTGACAACCGCAGAGAGGGAAGTGTTGACGGCGGCGGGGCTGCCACCGGAGTGCCGAGAATCAAGGTGCTTGGCGGCCGCTTCGGGGGACTCGTCTTCGGTCCAAACTGCCCCTGCGTGGCGCCGTGCTTAGTGTGTGTGTCTTCAGGCTGGTCGTCATCGTCTGCAGGATCTTCGACGCGCATTTTTGCGGAAACAATCTCAGAGGCAATGAACCGGGCGCACGATTCGAGCACGTGAGTCGCACCCGCACGCTCCCCCGCGACGCGGAGGGACTCTGCAATGTGGAAGACCAGCCCGGCATAGAGGTCACGCAGTCGTGCACTCACTCCAGTGCCGTCGGGTTCGAATCCACCAGTGGGCTGTGCCATGAGCGTAACAATGTTCGGGTTGGTCGGGGCGGCAGCAGCACCAACGCTGACACCACCATTGGCCTTCTCATTCACAAAGTAGTGCGCGGCGATCCCGGGAATGTTAATCTTCGGGCCGTGCGGCACGGGGGGTGCAGGCACAGTCAGCGTCTTTTGAATACGCGCCGACAGAACAATCGGAAGCTCTGAAAGCGCGCAAAGGCATCGACCAAGTATGCGGATCGCAGGCAGCGGCGCGATGCGCGCGTGCACGATGGGCGCAAGGACGCCGTAGCAGCGGACGGCGGCCTGTGCAAGGAGCTCGTGGTCGTTCAAGGTTCCCGCAACGTCCATCGCCACAAGGACTCGCCTCGCCACGACAAGACGGTCCCTCTGCAGGGACACACGCGCATCCACCTTTGGGCCAAACGGCATGCAAAAAAGCCCGTTGTGGGCAATCGTGAGATCTGCCCACGCGAGAACAGACTCTGCGAAATTACGTATCATCGACGTTCCCGCCGCCGCCAGATTTTCCAAATTCAGCCGCTCTGGCTGCGCAGCATACTCGTCGCCCTCAACAGGGTCAGCCTCCCCCAGCGGGTTTGCACGAGGCAGCACAAAGTGATTCCACAATATGGACGCCGCAGACTCGGCAACGGAATTTTGCTGTGCACCGTATGCGGCGCGACAGAGGTGCGCCCAGAGTGCGAGCGTTGGGAGCGGATATGCCGTTACAACGCTCTTTCCCGTCGCTCCAATCGACCCGCCGACGAGCGTGCCATCCGGGGTGTACGCGGCAAGAGCAAAAACGTACTTTTCGTTCGGAAGCAGTCCCGTGATGCGAAATTCGCACCCATGTGTGGCGGGCACCTCCTCACCCGTTCCAGGAAGCCCCGAATCAATGATCGACACCTTCGTCGACCCCGATGTCCCGGCGGCGCACTTGCCAAACACTCGGTATGTGTGCACGTGACCAGGAGTGGTGCCCTCCGGCACAAACCTCTGCGTCTTGAGCACGACCCACGTGGGTCCCCTGGCAACTACGATGGGCGGCGGGGGCGTCTTGTCAGACGCGTACGAGTTGAGTTTTTGGCAGACGGCAAAGTGCTTCTCCTCGCGCCTGTGTGCCTGCGTAATCGCAGTGCTGGCTTCAGAGAGGAGCCGTGCTTGCTCTGCGATTGCCGCGTTGGACGTGACACGCATAGAAGCGGCTGTCTCGATGAGGAGCACAGCGCGCCACTGGGGATTCCTCCTGCACTCGGACGAAAGCACTTTATCCAGCGTCTTCTTCTTGGACGAGCTGGATTGTGGCGCAGTTGCGTCCTTCCGTGGCTTCTTGCCCTCGAGAGCTGCATGGGCAAGTCGTTCCTTCTCATCGTCCCTGCGTTCCGTCACACGCAGCTCAATGCGAAACAGGGCAGAGAGAATGTCGACATGCAGCGTGTGCAACGCCCTGTCCGTCACAGGCAAAAGAGGCGCGCGTACATCCTTCATGGCCTGCACAGACGACACACCCGACTGTTGCATCAGCTGGGCACTCGCCAACGACGCAAGCGCAGAGTGAGACTGTGGATCCGCAGTCACGTGCAGCTGCCTCGTGGCATCCAGGCTGACAATCTCGAGGTACTTGGCTGTGTCCTTGAACACCGCCCGCAACATCCGGGTCGCATCTGTCAGCTTATTCTGCCCCTCGAGCAGGAGGGCCAGGCGGAACCCAACCTCGGCAGAGAGCATTGGGTCAAAGCGCTGCACTCCCAACTGAGAGATCACGTGGTAAACCGTCTGCAGTGGCTCAATCACAGGCTCATATGCATCCGGGAGTGCACAGGGCATGGTCGTATCGACGGGTCCACTCACGCGAGCGACGAGTGGCCTCAGCTTTCGCCAGGCTAGGCGCACGGCGTCGAGGACAAGGTCTGGACACTTTTCAAACACGCCGTTGTGCGGCGACAACGACACTGCGCGGAGTGTATTGCAAAGCTCCAACACCTGCGCATCCGGGGCAATCCGCTCGACAGCAATGCCCCCGGGCGACGACCGCGACCACGTGAAGCCTCGCAGCTCTTCCTCGGCAAGTTTCGCTTCAGTGGCAAGTCGATTTCGAAGCTCTCGATCCCGTCTCGATGCGGCCGCAACCGTCTCCATCGCCGCCTTTTGTATGGGGCTGTTCTCGCACACGCCGACAATTGTAGCATAGTTGGCGTTGTTGCGTGCATTTGCTGGCGGAGGTGGAGGCTGCAGCGGCTGCACAACCGCGGGCGGATTCTTCCACGGTTCGAGTGCACGAACGGCCTGCATGATACGAAGCGCTGCGATCATGGGGGGCGATGTGCTATCCCGGCGACGCTCGAGGCGAGCGGTGAGCAAGGGAGCCACTGTGAGAAAGCAGTCCGACTGCTCATACTGAAACGCATACGTCGCAAATCGGAAAAGCAACGGAATCGGAAACTCGTCAATCCAATCGGGTTTGTCGTTGAGAGGATTCGTCTCCGTGGAGAGCAGGTTGACGTCGGCATTGAGGTATGCCCCTGCAAACTGGCTGTTACGGTTTTGGTTCTGGCGGACGTCGAAAATGCTCGCATTCTTGCTCGTGTTGTGCGGCACTTGCATGCTGGCGATGGATGTCTGCCTGTTGAACGACGCCACAAGCATGCGCTGTTCCTGCTGCTGCTGCTGCGACATTTGCTTCTGCATAATGTCAAGGTATCCCTGTATCAACTGTGCCTTTGTTCGCATTCCCATCACACGCATGCAGCTCGTAAACACGTGGGGGATCGGATCGAAAACATCGGCGTCGGTCGTAATGCCAGTGCCCCAGCTCTTCAAGCCGATGCGTGCCTGGACGTCGCCCATGGCCTCCACCATACCACGCACCATCCACTGACGCTCCTCGAAGAGATCTGTTAGTAAGCTTTCGATCTGATTTGTGTATGCAGAGCCGGGCTCGACCTCTCGGTATCTGTATCGCGAAGGAGAGAAGGGGGAGACGGAATTGCGACGAAGAAGAGGGCATATATTGTGAGTTTTTTTTGGAGTAAGAGCAAAAGCGAGAGTGCAGTAGCTCTTATTCGGCCGCACAAATCCCAAAGACAGGCCAATGCAGATCAAAAGTATTCAAGAGTGTTAATACAACAACACCTCCACACGGCGAGAGCAAAAATAAAAATAAAAAAACAACCAACAACAACAACAGCAAAACACACACCAAGAATGCCACGCAGACAACACACCTGAAGCCGAGTGTCGGAGGATCCCGCTCCTTGAATATGGCCTTACGGAATACCATGATATTCAGCTTTGCACGTGACTCCTGGAATGCAATGCGCGCGCCTGGCACCGTGGAGTGCTGGCCCTCCATTCCCTCCAGCGTCTCTAATTCGCGTATCTTTTCCAATGCACGGCGTGCAAATGCCTGCAGAAAAATGCATTCGTAGAGCGTTTGAGCGTTTGAAAGGGTATGCGTAAGGCAAGAGAAGGAGGACAATAACGGGGAAGTCGATTTGCCATTGAGGCAAAAATGGACCTGTGGCAGTTGGTGCCCACTATGCTGCACTCAAAAAACAAAACCTATATACATATATACGTGTGCGAGTGTGTGTATGTGAGTGTGGGAGGGGGCAACTGTGCGGGTTGCAACATACCTCAGCGTGGTCTCCCGCGCGAATTTCAAAGTAGCACTGGCAGACGGCGATGTACAGCTGCACTCGCCACTTGAGGTACTTGATGGTCACAAGAGGAATGACGCTTTCCATGCATAGCGACGCCCACAGCAGAAACTCAACAACCTGTCAAAGTGCGCAAGATGGACGTGAATACAGAGACAGTCAATATAATTGTTACATTGGCAGTCAAAATCATTGTCACATTACGTATATGTGAGTGAATATGAGTCCATGCGCGCGCGTGTGTGTGGGTGTGTATATATATATATATATATATATATATGTGTGTGTGTGTGTGTGTGTGCTATTCGTATGAAGCCGGCAATTCAGCGCACACGCTTCCACGCACCTGCCCGCAGAGGCCAACCGTCATGAGTGGTCGACACAACACGTAAATGTTGATCGTGCCTACATAAATAACATTGTTGTGATTAATAATAAGTGGAAATGCTACGAGGAGAGGCAGGGACACAACAACAGATACGGCATTTGTTTTCAGTAGTTCTCACAAATCCACGACAAAAAGCATCATTTAGAAAGCGAAAATTCACGCATTTGCATTCATCCATAATTCCGCACACGTACCGTTGTAGACTAGCCACGACAGGTGCTCCATTGGTATGGCGACCTGCATCGCCGCCCTAATCCGTCGCAGCAAGTCAAAGACGACTGCTCGTGTTCGCGCACTCTGGCAGTTGTGCGGTTGTTGTTGTCCATATATATGTACAGGGCAGTATGTAAGAGATTGTACTAACGGAAATGGTGTGGCACAAAAAATGCAAGAAAAGGGGGGCACATTGCAATGGGAACAAACGTACACAAACACAACACAAGTACACAAAACGCACACTGCATCAACGGTATTTGTCGCACACACCTGCAGTTTGGGATCGACCTGCGACACCATGTGGAAGCGGCACATGGAGTCACTGTAGATGGCCCGCAGCTGTTGGATCAAACCAAAAGGAATGAATATTCGAGATCAGCAGAGAAGACGTTACGAAACACCGAAACACAAGATATCTCGAGCGCTCTTGTGTTGTCCATGTGGCGTCCATGCGGCACCACACTGGACTCGAACAAGCCCCCCCCCCCACACACACACACCCCCGCACACACGTCTTCAACGCACCGTCAGCACAGTCACAGCAGCGCCCGTCTCCTTAAAGTAGTGGCTGACATTGGCGAGGGAAAACACCTCGTCCCCATGTCGGAACCTGTCCAGGTAGCGACCGTAGCAATGGCGCTGCGCCGTTTCATACTCCTGCGCCACCCAACATGATCACACAAAAGCACACGTAATAAGGAATTGAAGCAATACCCCATCCAGAGCATGTGCGAGCAAGCAAAGCAAAAGGCTTGTCAATTGAAAAGTCGCCCGATCAACAGTGACATTGACGAGAAGGATCATCTGTAAGCAAAAACTGCCCCAAAATCGCAGCCGTGTAAAACGAAGCAATTGTTTTTAGCGCCGACACAACGTTCTCCCCACCTTCTGACGGAAGAGATAGTCGCCAGTTGAGATGAGCTTGTGGTAAAAGTACACGGGATGAAGACGGGACTGGTACTTGCTCCAAATCTCGCACAGTTGGCCCGCAAACCAGCTGCAGTCCATAAACACACGTATATGAGCAAGGAAATCGGTTCACAAAAGGGATATAGCTGCAAAGCATTGGCACGCCCCACGCGGATCTCCCCACAAATAAACTCAGGAAAACACCACACACACACAAAATTCGATGCACTCGTCTCCTCGAAGGTCGATGCGAAGGAACACTCTCAGATCAATTAAACCCACCTGCGGTTCTTGCCATTTTCATCCTTCCCCGGCAGTGGACCAAGGTTGTCTGCTCCATCTCCAGCATTCTTCGTATCTGCCTCCTCTTTTTTAACTTCCGCCTTCATCTTAACCTCGCGACCCTTCTTTGTGGTATCTGCACATTGCGATTGTTGAAATTGGCGAATACTCAGAATGTTGTGAAACCAAGCTTGATCTGCATCTGCAACCAATCATCCAACCAACAGTTACCAGAACCGAAATCAAGCATGCATGTATGCAGAAATTCCACCTCCAAAGAAACGATCCAGACCACAACCAAGCGTCATTGAACCACGGTCGCATCCCAAGGAAAACGCACACACACACACCTTTGTCCGTGCGAAGCCATCTCAGCAAGCGACCGAGTTCCTGCTCAAACGCCGTCACGACAGGCGTATTGAGCGCCGTTGCGGGGATGCCCAGCGTGGCGGCAAGGGCGGCGACTGCCTTTGAGTTGGCATTATTGAACGGCTGCGCGGTCGAATTCCCAGTACCCCCCGTCACACCAGCTGTTGCACCACCAACGTTCGCATCAACGGCACGCGCGACATCCATTTTTGTTCGTTATGTGATGACGCTGGGTTTTTTCGACGACGTGCCCGTCGAGGCGACACCAGGCCTCAAATTGGGTTGTTTTGTCCTTAAATATGCCCAATACGATATGCTCCGATTGATTGTTTGAATTTGGTTTGTGATGGAGAGCACACAATTGATTGTCCTAGCGTAGTGGTATCGAGCTCATACAAAGCCTCATTATCTGAGGCTCTAAGAGGTCATACTATACTCCTCTCTCCGACCTGTGTTCATCGAACACAAAAAGTCAACAAACGAAATCTGTTTGATTCGTGATTCAGTCACACTACTGAAAGACAACCGCGGGCGAAAAATTCCGGCTGAGCAAGACCATGGCAACCATTGAACAAATGTATCGAGATCTCGCTTAATTTGAACACTCAAACTAGCCGAGAATGAGGTTAATTTGTGCATAATCCGGACATTCATTCAGATTAGTCACACAAATTTACGGCGCGGATTCACACAGAATCATACGTCAATCGACAAACTTTCAGCCAAAAATATATATATATATTATATATATATATGTCAGCAAACTTGTCTTTTAGTCTCAAACACTGTCATTGTCTCTAGACTGTCGAAGACATCACATTGCTTGTAGCAAAACATAAATTGTACTGATGCTCCCCGTCAAAGTCACACTGTCATAAAGAGCATCCGCCTGTAATTGGGGCAAGCTGAGACAGGGATGGGCACTTTTGGCCACTGAACATGGGCCAGGCAAGCAGTGCTTCCGCAGAGGAAGGCGATCCCACTGATATCAGCCGCCCGCTTCTTGATGGCGCCGACGCGTTTGGAAGTGGCGTCGTCGAATTTGAGGGCTTTGAAGTGTCTGTCAACATTTACGACTTGGTGGGTAGGTGTATTGTTATGGAGAGGTGCTTGTGTGGCTGTTGGTATTGATTGTGGAGTGCATGTGTGCATGTGTGCTTGAAGCGGTGCGTTGCTTACACTCGTTCCTCCTATGGTTTGTGTGAAAATAGATCTCAGCGAACAAGTATCTCGTGCCAGTGGGCCTGGGCGCATTCCACACAGGCGTGGTCGTCCATGGAGAGGGTGCGGATGACTTGTGCTTGTGGGCCGAACTGCTGTTGTTGCTGCTCCTATTCTATTATATGTAGTTGCGAAATGTGCTGAATAACCTACTGCTTGCACACAATATCAATGTAGACATGTGCATATGTGTGTATGAAGAGCATATACACATGTCGACATACATATTCACAAACATTCACACATATTTACATATGAGCGTATGTGGTACTGACTTTGATTTGCCATTTGAAATTCCAGAGTTTGCGTATGGCTTTCACAAGACAAGCTCCAGTGGAATATACCTTACTGATCCACGTGACGCAGAATCATGGGCCCCATTCAGGTTAGAATTCCGTTGAATATGCTGCATCTGG
Source organism: Pigoraptor chileana (assembly GCA_943704495.1). Classification (NCBI taxonomy): domain Eukaryota; class Filasterea; order Ministeriida; family Capsasporidae; genus Pigoraptor; species Pigoraptor chileana. The sequence continues at coordinate 1,166 of CALSCR010003787.1, read as the reverse complement.
ATGCGTGACATTGTACGATGTGCATGTTCCTTTGGTGGGGACCATTCCCACAGTTAGATGTGGATGTCCGACGCACACAATTCCATACATGCGGATATCCATAACCTCTCCGCATGTTGGGGTTGTTTCGATCCCGTGCTTGCGATTTTTTGCATTGTGACATTCAGGTCCAATGTTGTTGTGGGTCGCACGCACATGACCAAGGCCGATATATATTTGCTTCTCCGAAAAATGGGAGAGAAATTCACCGGAAACAGCTACTCAATAATTGAAAAGTGAGCCACGTAATGTTGTATTATGCCTGTCACGCGTTGTTGAGCACGTGTCCATGTGCGAGGTACGCATGCGTGTTGTTTTTATCGGGGCATCATTCCCATCCCCCCC
>CALSCR010003786.1:0-10609 GCA_943704495.1 Pigoraptor chileana | reverse complement strand
GGGGGGGGCTGCCGGGTTCAGGCAACACGGCCGAACCCTCAGATCTGAGCCGCCGCCACGGCATCCAGCGATAGCGGCACTTATGCTACGAACAGTAAACATATTCAGGTCCAGTGACAGCGGCACTTATGCTACGAACACGAACAGTAAACATATTCGGGTCCAGTGACAGCGGCACTTATGCTACGAACAGGCAAACATATTCGGGTCCAGTGACAGCGGCACTTACGGCTACGAACAGTAAACATATTCGGGTCCTTAGCACCGTATCCGTCGGGGCCGGCCTCCGAGATGATGCTGCAGTGCGTACTGTTTTCCGTTTGCCATTTGAGTGATTGTACGGACGGTCGGCCGGCGGTCCACCGACCCATGTGGCTGTGGACCAGAATGGTCCGTCACTGAAGGACGGCACTGAATCGGGCATTCGGGGTAATCCTCCCATTTGTGGTGATTATGAGTCCTCAGATACCATATTTGGTATCTCCCGCTTCAGGCGTTGTCAAGCATGCCGGATGATGGCCGGATGATTGGATGGCACAAAACAAGCATGCATTAATATTGCCAGCAGTCGGTTGCGAATTATACCAAAGATGGCGTCGTCGTCGTCAGTCTCTAGTAACAGCACTAGACATTATGTGAGTACTAAATGGAGCATAGCAGGCAAACAAAAAAGTTGGTTTCTAGTCCTGTGAACTGAAGCAGTCGAGCCAGCGGCCGCCGGCGCCGCGGCAGTGTGGCGGATGGATGCCGCGCGAATGCATGCCATGAGTCCGTACGCGAGGCGAGGCCGCGTGGTTGTCCCGTCTCTCCGCGCCGCCATCTTGCTTTTGTTCATCCATACAGCTTGCACACAAATGCAAGGCGTCTTTGCTGTCAATAGTGGCAAAATGCTGAGGATGGTCGTCACGGGAAACCTGCGAGGGAATGCAGACAGCTTTGTTGGCACAGATGCACTCTATGGTGGATATTCGCGAATCGCGATGGGCGTGCATGATGCAACAAACAACGCGTCGGATTCTGCGTTTGTTCTGCGTTTGGATATCGGAAACTGGCTCGGGACGACTCTTTTCGACCAGGTGCACAGCGGGAAACTTACTCTGGAGATTTTCACAAACAGCCTGCTATTTCACGTCAAAAGGTAAAGGATGCGGAACTGCAGCACTTTGGCATCGCTATGTCTGTCGGGGGATCGACTTGACATTTCGTTTTTCCATCTCATATACTCACTTACTATTACTGTGCTGAAATTACAACTAATATGTATGTGCGTGCTTCCGACGCCTGCCGTGGCAGCCTGTCTCACGGTGACTTTCAGCAGGGTCCCGACATACTCGCTGATACACTTGCGGCCGTTCCCGGGACAACCGTTCTGTCCAACGCGAGATTCGCAACTTATCATCGCCTTTCCACTCTTGTAAATCGATACGCGGTCGTAAACGTCACAAGCGTCGCCGGCGAAACTTTATCGGTCGGCGTCGTGTCGTATGCGAGCGTCGACCTTTGCACTTTTGGTGTGTGCTACGACGGATCAGGGCCTCTCCTGAAGATGCTGGATCCAGCGGAAAGCGTGCAGTCTGCAATCTCTGAAATGAAGCGTGTGCATCCGTACGTTTCTGTCGTTGTGTGCGCGGTCAACTTACCTCCCCCGATAGGGGTGTCGGTACTCGCTGGGGTCGCAGCAAAGATCACGGGCGTGCACGTGTACGCTGTCGCGGGACTGCATCTATCTGGCGTGCCGGTGAGAACTGAAGATTGATTGTTGTGTGTCGTCGGTGTTGATGTTCCTCTTCTGTGTTTGCGTTGATGGTCTCTTTGGATTTGTTTGCTTTCGACACACTCGACAAAAGACACAATCTCACATTTCCGTCTCCGTCGGCCATATGTGCAACTACTTTTGGATGTGAACTACTGCCAAAATGCACTTTGTGTGTTTTTTGTTACATTCCCACAAAAGTGCGGGACCTCTCCCATGAGGATTAAGTTCTTATATCTCGGCAATTTCTCTGCATTCAGTTGTCTTCACCTTATCGCTCTCTCGTCTCCCCCCCCCCCCCACCTCTCTCCCTCTTTCTCCCTCTCCCTCTTTCTCCCTCTCCCTCTTTCTCTCTTTCTCTCTCTCAATGCCCCTTTCTCTCTTTCTCTCTTTCTCGTTGTGGAGTCCATGGGCACAGCGTGCACTTGAATCATATATCTCCCTCCATCTCTCTCTCGCGCGCTCCCTCTCGCTTTTGGAGTTCATGGGCATAGCTCCTTTAAGAAGCTGACTTTTTGGATCCCCACATTCTGTACTCCACCCGCGACCGGGCACGTGACTCTGTCCCCAGGATCTGATTTACCCTTCGCCCGCTGGTCCCTATCCCATGAGCATCCCCACCGCAGATGTCGGTCAGTGTTTGTTCCTGCGAGAGTGTGTTGTTGGGGGGAGTGCGTGTGTGCGTGTGCGTGTGTATGTACGGTATCCAAGATTTGACATTGAAAAGTGTGTGTGTGGATATATGGGGGGCCCCTGGTCAAGCACCTCCTTTTCACACTGACCGAATCCTAATTGTAGTTACTTCTCTCTCTGTTCTCTTGTGGAGTCCATGTACATAGCGCCTAAGGCACTGACTTAAATCCACATCTATTGCTCGCAAACACACACACGCACAAACACAAACACACAAACATGCAAATACACAAACATGCAAACACACAAACATGCAAACACACAAACATGCAAACACACAAACATGCAAACACACAAACGAAGGCTTTTCTGCGGCGTTATTTTCGTCGACTGACTATCGCTACCTGACCATAGCGGATGTGTCTCTTGGCATGTCGTCTCCCATCGGGGCGATGCAATCGGTGACCCTCAGCGGTCAGGGTCCCTTGGCCATCCGCAACTGCAGCGCCCTCGCAATAGCAAACAACCTCACGTGCACACGCACCGTCGACGCCTCTGTACAAACCGTCGTTGATGTCGGAAACAGCGTTGTGACGACATACAAGGTCGGTCGTGTGGGCGCAACGGTTTCCGCCGTCAACGGAGCGCTGGTGTCGTGCAGGGCCACAGAGTGCACCATGGGCAACTTGCTCGCGGATGCCATGCGGTGGCGCACTGGCGGGCTCTGCGACGTGGCCATATTCGGCGTGGGATCGATACGCGCAAGTTTTGCCGTCGGAAACATAACGATCGCAAACGTGTTGGATGTTGTTCGCTTTCGTAACACCATTTCGATCGTCACCATGACGGGGAAGGGGCTTGTCGTCGCGCTGGAGAACTCGGTGTCGATTGTTCCCCGTAACATCAGTGGAACCTGGCCATCTGGATCCGGGAGGTGGGTGTCAGTGCATGCAATGCAGTGCAGTGGGTGCAATGGGTGCAGTGGAATTGCATTCACCCGTGTTGCATGCACCCACACATCCGTAAAGCGGGTTACTACGTCGGGGCATGTATTCGTTTTCAATATTTTCAATAACCGCGGCTGAAATGAATATTGCAAACTCGCCCACACACACGCATTGATGCGCATTGAATAAGGCAAAGTCACTTTAGGGCTACTGATTTCACAGGACTTCCCATTGTTACAAGCAAAAACACAAACACAACGCTACAACAACAATAACTGACAGCAACCACTCCAAATGCAAACACACCAACTGACATACACATTTCTGTTTTTTTTAATCTCCAGGTTCTCGCAAGTGTCTGGCATGCGTTTCACTTACGACAATCGAAAGGCGCCGTACAACGGACGCATTATCCGGGCGGCTATACTTGGGGAAAATGGAACATACGATACCCTACATGCAAATCGCTTGTACAAAATATGCATGCTCGATTTTGTGCGGTTTGGCGGTGACAATTACACTGTGTTCACCAACAATGTGAGTGGGCGCAATCCGGTTGAGTGCGGGGGGGGGGGGGGGGGGGGGGAGGGGAAGTGTGCATTTCATCACGTGCTGTCTTTCGGTGTGGACGAAATTGCCATCCATCGTGTACCTTTGTGTTTTTTTGTTTGAAGTTGTCTTGCCGTCCATTCTTCTCATACCCCATTGATTGCCACTCGCCGTCCGTGATGCACACTATTATAACTCAATCGCATATAAACCGATCGGCGTTGCCTCCCCGCCACACCGACTCCCTCCGCCCTGTCCAATGTCCAGGCATACGCATTCAACCCGTACGACTACGGACCCGAAACGCAGTCAATGGCAATCGCATACGTGACGGAGCGCAGTCCCATCAACATAACACTCGAGGGACGCATTACAATCGACAACAATTACACTTCGCTTTCGATCTGCGAGCTCTACGCAGACGACTCGTCGTGTCTTCCCGCAGTTGTGGAGCCCGTGTCTGGCGGTGGATCGCTGGGGCCGACCGTGTATGTCCCCATCGCGATTGGAGGCGCGATTGCACTCGTCGCCGTATTTGCCATTTTGTTGTATCTTCGCAAGAATTTGAACGTGCAGAAGCACATGAAGGAGAGACGGAATGTCATCAAGCAGTACATTGCGCTCTCGGAGCTTGAGTTTGGGCGAGAGGTGAGTTGTTACTTTGTCTAATTGTGCATACGCTGTATGTGTGGGTGGTGGGTGGGTGGGTGCCTATCACCGCCGCATTTCTTGGAACTTTGTCTGTAAGTAAATTGGCAGACCTCTTCTCTTTAGCTTAAGCGAATTTAATCCCCTTTTCTTTGCAAACGCACACTTTCGCAACAGCTTGGGCGCGGTGCTGCTGGCGTTGTCTATCTCGGACTTTGGCGCAACACAACGGTCGCCATCAAAAAGTGCAAGCGTCTCCAAGATTGGTTTGAAGGCGACTACGGTGGCGCCAACACACCCAAAGAGACAAACGATGGCATGCGATCGCCCAAGTCGGCGCGAATGCACGTTGCGCATGCTATTTTTGGGCAAACAGGGTCGGGATTGAGCGGAATGGGAAGTCATCCTCCTTCTCCTCGCGCCGGTAAGACCAATAATGGCAGTGCGGATACAAGCGGACAAACGACGCCCAATTGGGCTCTCAGCGCACACACGCTTGGGTACTCGATGCAAGCACGGCGCGCTGTGGAGATGGGGCGACAGAATGTGCTCGACTCTTTCACATCTCTGCGATTGATTAAGTCGTCGTCGACCGGCGAGAGGAATGCGGAGAGATCAGGCACCCGGTACTCTTTTGAGGCCGAAATTGCAATCATGTGGTGGGTGTGCGGAATGTGACTTGGTAGACTGTCACTATGCGTGTGTCTGTGTGTATGTATGTGTGTCTGTAGGATGTATGCGTGTGTGTGTCCGTGGGATATATTCGTGGGAGGTGCGTGGGTGTGCAGCCTTGTTTCTTGTCTGGCGTTTATTTGCCAGACCACACTATCTATCTTTCGGCGCTCAAGTCCCTTTTCGCTTGTCACGTCGTCGTCCCCCCCCCCCCCCAACACACACACACACACACACATGTCTGATGCAGCAATCTCCGTCATCCAGCACTTCTTCTTTACATCGGCATGGTTCCGTCGCCAAACCTGTGTGTTGTGACCGAATTTATGCCAAACGGATCGCTGCGATCATGCATTGACAATCCGTACGTTGTCTTGCCGTGGACGACGAGGTGAGGCTGGCAGTGACGTGCGCCGCTTGACTGTTGTATGCCCTTGCGCTCGAGTAATGCAGGGGAGATGCATGCCGCATGTGTCGTCTGTTGTGTTTTCCTACTGAATTGATCCTGTTTGTCCGTGCACACGCCAATCTCAGAGAACCGAACAATTGCTTTTCGCCATTAACATTTGTTCCCTTTTTTTCCTGTCTCTCCCCCTCTGATTCCGCTCGCGTTTACATTTACATTTGCCCATCTCGCGCGCAGGTTCAACATTTCACTGGACATTGCGCGAGGAATGTCGTATCTGCATTTGCACGACCCTCCAATTTTCCACTGCGACCTTAAGGTGGGTTGTGGGTGCTCATGTGTCTGTCTGTCACTGGGTCTCTCTGTGTATATGTGTCATGTGGGAGAGCGCGTGCGGGCGTGTGTGTGTGTGTGTGTGTGTGCAGGCGGGCTAGGGGGTAGGGAGGTAGAGAGCTAGGGAGAAGGGGGGGGGGGGAGCCAATCGCTTATCATGACATGAGGGGAAAATGTTCATGTCACTATATTTCACTGTTGCTATTTTAGTCGCGTCCTTTCGTCCATTTCTGTTGTTATTCTGGTGGGCGTCTGTTTTAATCGAGTTTGTGGGCACTGCTCTTGTCACGTGCGCGATGCAGTCGATGAACATTCTCCTTGGGAAGGATTGGAATGCAAAGGCAAGTGCCACATTTTTCATGTCGTGCGAACTGCACACTGACTGCCGTGTGTATCCACGGCATCATCATCATCTGTTCCTTCTTCTTCCCTCTCTCTCTCCATCTTTTATGTGTTCACGGAAGCACTCGGCTGTATGAATGGCCGCTATATGTACATGTACATGTGTTCATTTGCAATGCTCATAATATTCTCTTGAGTTCAAACCACCTTATATTACTATGCGAGGGTAAACTTGTCTCTGTCTGCTTTGCTGCATCTGCGTCTCATTAACATTTGCTCCTCTGACTTGAATCCGATCTGTTTTTTGTCCGATCGTGACAACAACAACAACAACAACAACAACAGATTGGCGACTTTGGCATGACGCAAAGCAAAGCCGTGTTATGTGGCGCAGCACAGCGCGTGGGAACGCTCTTCTGGATGGCCCCGGAGGTGCGTCGCAATCACCACACGGCGTGTCAATGTGCGATTAGCCTCATTATTATTCCGCCTGTCCTCCCCCTTCTCCATCCCTCTCAGTCTCCCTGCTCCCCCACACACACCCTCCCTCTCCTCCCTTCTTTTGTTTCAGTTTGTTTTGTCTGTGATTGTTATGTGCGTTACTAGTGGATCCAACCAAGTATTTCGTGGTCGTACATCCGAGCACATGGCATGGCATTTGCACAATTATATAGTTACTATCCCGTCTATGTAATGTCTCTTATTGTTATTAATATCCACACACGTGACCGTCTGTCAAGCAGGTTCTCAAAGGCATGCGATTCACTGAGAAGTCTGGTGTGTTGAAGCTGTGCGGTTGGCCGGTCGTTTAAAATTGTGCTTTCAATTTGGGGTTCGGTTGATTCGCGTCTTTGTGTCAAAGTGTGTGTGTGTATGTGTGTGTGTGTTCGATATGTGTGTGTATTTCATATATATCTGTGTATGTGTGTTTTTGTTTTTCATTGTTTTGTGGCCTCCTATCATACCGCATTTTCATTGCTTTTCCGCCCTGACTACTTTTTACAATTTGATTTGCAATCAATCGCCAATGGTCGTTACGATTGTGCTCTTTTATGGCTGCCGACCGACTGTTTCAGCAGGTGCATCAGTCTGCACTCTTATATTGTTCTGCTGTTGTTGTTTAGTCGTGCCAATGCCTTTTGCTTCATCTCCTTCAATTATGCAGACGTGTTCTCGTTTGGCGTGACGGTGTGGGAGCTTGTCACCCGAAAGTTTCCTTACGCCGACCACTCACTTTTGACTGGGTCGGACCTCGACCTCCTGCTGGACCATATTGTCAACGAAGGTGCACATGACACGCACGTGAACACAACCACAATCCGACTGCTCTGGTCGCTGCACTCCTGTCTGCGTTTTAGTGTGTGTTGCGCATGACACGTGCATGCTGATTTAGTTTCACAAGTGCAATGGATTGCGTTTCGTTGGATGTGCCTGTCATGTGCGGGTGCACGTCTCGGTTAACTTTGTCGCCATTGATAATTGAATCCCTCCTGTTTTTTTTATTGCATCGGCTGATTGCTCTGGGGTGACAGGCACGCGACCGACGGCGTTTGAAATGCCGAGCGGATATGCCGCCCTTCTCAGCCGCTGCTGGAAGCAGGTGTGTACCGCACTTGTGCTGCCACCATGAGTGATGGCACTCCCAGTGCATCCGAGCGGGTCACGTGCGGCCGTGTATGTCAATCAGTGTCATGGCCAAGTGAACACGCAAGCGCAATGTGCTTTTTTTCTCCTTTCTTCCACCTTAATTTGTTGGTCTCTCGAATATCCTGGGACCGGTTCTGTAATTGCAAAGGCTGATATGCACGAGACTTTGAGTGCCCCGAACAATCGGAATTTGTTATACAGTACGTCTGAGATCGATGTCATGGGGCGACCCCTCTTGCAGACCCCTCTTGGACGGCGACACTTATCGGGGACCTGTCAATTAGTAATGCCTTCGCATACTACACGCATACTTACACATTCTTACATTCTTACACACACTCCACAGGACGACACACGACGCCCATCGTTCCCCGATCTCTTGCACGAGCTCGAGTTGCAGGTTGCAGAGGTGCGTCACTCTAATTAGAGACAGTGTAATGACTGCCGTTTGCGTGTCAGTGTCGCTGATCACGTCGACGGTGCGTGTCGTCATGACAGTGTAGTGTTGCCGTGTCATGACTTCCGTCGACTGTTCGGCGGACCCTGTCATTACTCTGTCGGTTTATTATTGTCGTGTGAGCGCAATCTATTCATGCATACCTTGTACATGCAGAGTCCATTTATTTCATGGCATACAGTGACACTGGCATGAACCCCACATCGTGACTATTGTCAGTGGTACTGCGACAGACCTGTCGTTCAATCGCGCACAATCACTGCCGACTGCAATGGCTGCACAGTGCAACTGCCATCACACACCCTTTTTTGCAAGTGGTGTAAATGACACGTGATTTCAAGGGACGTTTATGCTTATCATTCTTCATATTAAACGTGCGCTCCTTATGTGTTGTACAATTTTGTGTTGTGCGATGCCCATTGACAGGACAACCCAATGTGGAGTGGGGAGGAGGATGAAGTTCCGTCTGACTGCCACGACGACTGCGACGACGACTGCGACGACGATGATAGTCGTGCGGATACGGAATTCAAAGGGGATGTGGATCCACCCTGGCCGTGACGCACCCGCCGCCATGCCACCGTAGCCGATGGGGTGGCGGCAGGGGACCCTGGCGTGGTCGTTGGGATATCCACTCTATAATCTTGTGGCGGACTTTGGTTGCTGCTGCAGTCGGTTCAGTTAATGCGTCCGCAAACTAACACGGGCATGCATTTTGATTAAACATTTATCATCCTGATAGTACACGGCAGTAGCTGATTAGTGACAACAGTCTGAGACTCGAAGGACAAAGTTAATTATGGTATTGTGCGTATGCCAGACTGAGTGCAGTGCTGTTGGATAAGGGCAGTCATACACGGGCGCAGGTGTCGCACAAAAAAGTTACGTCCAGACTGTCACGCGGGGGAAGCCGCTGTGCCCATGGACTCCACAATTGGGTGAGAGATGTAGGATTCAAGTCAGTGTCTTAGGCGCTGTGCCCATGAACTCCACAAGAGAGAGAGAGAGAGAGAGAGAGATGAGTCGCTCAGTGTCAGTGATTGTATTCTGCACGCAGCGAGACGAGAGTGACAAGACAAGCGATTCCGCGCGAGTGGAATCGACGTATCCGTCACTGCGATGGGATGACATCATGCAGCATCTTCATCCTGCGCACCACGACCGGTTCGCCTTCGTTTTGCTGACGGCGGATTGGATTTGGCGGCGCTTCCCTCTTCGTCAGTTGGTCTGCTCCGAGTGCGACGACCGCCCTCTTCTCCCTGCAAGATCACACAACACACACACACACACGCACACGCACACGCACACGCACAGCAGAGCAGGGCAGGATGATTCAAGTCAGCGGCCATACAGACTCAACGTACACAGAACATGTAGATGACAATGCACACAATCCTCAACGATCCCACTAAAGACGCCAGTGGACACCACGTAATAGCGCACAAAAACAAGGAAATGGCACTGGTCATAGAGGTGCAGGATTCAAGGCAGTGTCTTAGGCGCTGTACCCATGGACTAGAGAGAGAGAAAGAGAGAGAGAAAGAGAGGGAGGGAGGCAAATAGCAATGCCAGTTGCAACTGCCGCCGGGCGCGCGAACCTTGGGCGTTTCTTTCGACTCGGCCGCAGCAGAGCGACCCCGCGACGCCCGCTCCACACTTGCGCCGTTTGACTGATTGAGAGCGCTTTCCAGTTCATTCAGCTGCTCCTGGTGCATCAGCGCCTCCGTGCGCATAAACTCCATCACCTGCATTTGCGTGTTTTGCATTTGATGTTTGTGTTGTTGTCGCATATTTTGTTTTGTGGGTCAACCGCCTTTTGAGTATTGAAGCATGCTCCTCGAAACAGACTGCTCTGGTGTGCAGCCGATCCAAAGCGAAACACAGCACTCAACAAGTGGTCCACAAAGTAACAAGCAGGCAGAGATAGTCACGTGGACATTCCAACAAAACCGCACCTGCTCGGTGACATCATCGCGCATCTCCAATGCCATCATATGGACGTCATGGTCCTCCGCGTTGAACATGAGCGCATTTTGAAACAGATGGTACATGTCGCGGAGAAACTCTGTCGATGTGCGGATAGCCTATTGACGGCGAGTGATAGCACCATCTTGTTGGTTAACAGTGGATAGAGGGGGGCACGTTGCGCGTGTATGTGTGTATGTGTGTGTGTGTGTGTGTGTGTGTGTGTGTGTGTGTGTGTGTGTGTGTGTGTGTGTGTG
>CALSCR010003785.1:0-12772 GCA_943704495.1 Pigoraptor chileana | reverse complement strand
AGCAGTCGCTGCAGCTCGATGCACACGTAGACACCTCGATGCACACATAAGCAGTCGCTGCAGCCCGACGCACACGTAGACACCTCGATGCACACATAAGCAGTCGCTGCAGCCCGACGCACACACGCGCGCACCCTGGCCCCCTGAACCCACCATATGAGCGACGCAAGCCCCGCCACTGTTGCCACACCCATCAATTTCGGCGCATACTCGTTAAAATCAACGTTAAGCTTCTTGATCCATGATACCCATACGACCATGTAGATGCCAATGCACGTAGTCACGCCGAAGAACCCCAGGGCTGTGTGGAGATACAATCTGTGGGATGATGGAAGGATGTGATTGAATTTTTAGATCAGCTCGCATCCATTGGAACTTCACAGAGCACAGCACACAACACCACAACGCCATACAAATGAGTGGCAGCATTGAGTTTGGTCTGATCAACTCACGACCATTGTAAGAGTCTGCTCTTTCACCACACTGCAGAAATCACACACGGCTGTCCGACCTGTCAATGGCTTCGTGGTTGGCGACAATATTTGCAAAGTCCGTCACATAAAACACAAACGCCGCCGCTGCGAACCACAGAATGGCATCGAAACGAATGTTTTCTGTCTTGTCCAATTCTTCTTTCAGAGCGGCGATTGCGGCGGCCTCATCCTTGACTGGCCTCGCGAGGGGGTTTGGGGGTAGAGTTTAGAGAGGTGTGCCGATAATCAGCCGACATAATGTGTGCGTTCGAAAGAGTCTACACACAAGGAGATGGATGATGAAACTCTTTTTGTAATAGTACAAAGATCTGTTTCTCAGTGGAACACAACAAACAAATAAACAAATAAACACAAACAAAAGCGACTCTGCCAACAGCGATATGTCCACAAATGCCTGCAAATGCACACCCACATCTTCCACCACGTGGTCCAGCATGCGAGTGTGAACACGCAACGCCATCTGCGTGGCTGTGTCCATGTCGGCGGTGCACTGTCTCCTCTCCCTCCATCTTATTCGATCGCTCTCTGCTTACTAGGTTGCTCACTGCGTGCGTTCAGTTGAGCAGAATGGGTTCCTCGATCCTCTCTCGCTCTCTCTCTCTCTCTCTCTCTTTCTCGCTCTCTCTCTCTAAGATCTCTTGTGTCGCCTGTCAAAAACATTCGAATGGCAGGCTTGAAGTCTCTTTTTGACAAGAAATCGAGACGAGTATTACACACAGACATTACTCCCCACACGCTCTGAAGTGAGCTCCACAAAATGTTTCAAGGAAGGATCGCCTGATTTGGTGGCCCCTATCTTTGATCTCTAACTATAGTAAAGCTTCGGCCAAACGCGGTTCGATTGTGATGCGATCCTCGTCGCTGATCCGGGGTGTTGAGCTATACCTCGCATTGTGATTGGTTGCTGGGGCAAATTGGAATGTCGACACACACACACACACACACACACACACACACACACACACACTCAACAATTATATATTGCATGGAATGTATTTTTGGTTGCTTTTCATTTACTCATGATTCATAACTTTTTTAACGCATATCAAAAGCGCAGAAACCACTGCGTGTGAACTTTGTCGTCTCGTATACACCTACGTTGCATCACCACACTCGAAAATGGTTGTGCTTCACGTAAAGAAGGGCGACGAGAGCCTCTTTCTCTATCAGACAACATGCGATGTTCCACTCGATAAACTCATTCCCGAAGTGACCGCCATCCATAATGCGCGCCTTCGCGTCGAGAGGTTGTGTGACGGTGAGCCTTGTTCCACGCAATGTCTGCGCTTAATCCTCCTTCTTAAAGTTCTTATTTTGATTTTTTTCTGTTGTGCTCATTGAAATACAAGCATGAATATGCACTCATGCATACTTTCTCGCTTGGATTCTCTCTCAAAATCACATTGTGGCTCACTTTCCGTGCCCCTGCCAATGCATCCTCTCGAACACAATAATGTCAAACAGCTGCACGCGACCTATCGCACCACGGCGTGTACCTGCCACCCAACATGCAGGGGCTTACTCAGGATCAGATTGATGAGATGCATCTAGTCGACGACTGGGGTCAAAAGTGCCGCCCCATGGGTGGCTGCGTGGCAAATCCGGATCCAATGGGCCGCCGCAACGGAGAAGGTCGGTGTTGGCTGTGTGTGTGTGTTCTTGGAAAATTGCATGGTCAGTCGGCTGATTGACAGCGGTCTTGTTCGTTGTCTCTGCATGTGTTTGTGTGGGAGGGCGTATGCCCGTGCATGTAAGGGTATGTGTTGTTCTTCTATGCGCCTCTCAATGCGAAGAAAGGAATAAGCTGACAGATCACGTGCCCCATTCGCTGTCCTTCCTCTTGTCTCGCACCGCAGCAATGCCCCAACACTATGCTGACGTCATTGAGAAGGCGTGCGCGGAAGCACTTGCCGTCATCCATAAGGTGTGTGTGTGTGTGCTAATGCGCTTGCTGACTGGCTGTGTGTGTGTTTCTTTGTTTGTTTTCGCGCTGTTCAAAAGAGTTGCTTGGCGTATCGCCTTTCTCTTCTTTCAATGCACTCTGAATTCCTTTCCTTGCAAATGACACGCTCAATCTGTGTGTTATTCATGTGTGCAGCACGTTAACGGTATTAACAACATACAATATTCATGCAAACCAAACACAAATTCACACTCAACCGACACAGAACCAAGTGGCTGCCAACGTATGCCTGAATGAAAAGACGATCAAGGACGTCATCAGCACCATCGGTGGCGCAATTACAATGGCGTATCCGATGGGACTCCCCCCGCACGAGGTTGTGCGTGCCATTTTGGAGGACGATGAAGACCTTTCGGGAACACAGGTGCGTGCATGCTGCTTCTGGCGTGTGTGTGTGTGTCTTTTGGGTTGTTTCTCTCTGTCTCTCTCTCTCGCACACTCTTTTGTGGAGTCCATGGCCTAAGCTGACTGGAAATCTGCTGCCTTGGGTAATTGCAGGCATCCCAGGCAGTCATCGATGTGTCCGTTGCACAGCTGTGGTGGGCGGGAAAAGAATTGCTCAAGGAAAAGAAGCTGGGTGACTTCATCGGTCGCAATGAAAAAACAAAGATTATCGTCAAGATTCAGAAGGTCCGTCACGTGGTGTATGCTCGAGTTGAATCGTCAATAGTGTGAATTTGTGAGCATATATATGTGTGCGCATGTATGTTTTTGTGTTGCTTCTGCCTGACATCTTTGTCCCCGTCTTTTCACTTTGTTTTGTTCTTTTAGCGTGGTGGCGGTGCGCCCGTTCGCGAACCTGCCGTTGATGAGGAAACGCAAAAGAGACTTATGGCTTTGTACTATAAGAAGCAGGAGGAGTTCAAGGTGGGTTAGGATCTATGTGTGTGTGTGTGCACATGCGTGTTGTGGATGGTGTGTGCGTGTTGGTGTGTATTCTTGTGTGTGTATCCATGGGCTCCATGATGTGTGTTTGTTGTGTGTATTGGGGGGCCAAATGACTGTTCTTTGCAGGGCGCCCATTCGTCTCTGTCTGACTTCCAATGCCATCGCTGATTTCATTCGATGCAGAAACTCGAGTCGGACGAGTCTGATGCATATCTTGGGGCAGCGTGGGCGGACACGAGCTCGCTGAAGCAGCACCTTCGGGGTGTCGATAACGTCAGCTGGCGCCCGCGGTAACCACAGTGACTATCTTTTTATTTTTGTTGTTTGTTGCGGTGACCGTTTGTTTGATTGCTGCTATAACAGGTGACCATTGGCTGTCGCTATTTGCGTTTGTGGGCCCGTGGAACCGCTGTGTGAAGTTGTCTTTATTGCATCAAATACAACGCATTGCTCAAGTTGTCTTTATTGCATCAAATACAACATATTGCTCGGTGCATCGGGAACACCGGTCCCTCCGTAGTGCACCTGTTGCATCACTATTACTGTCACGTGTTCAGTCCTTGTTGAGGCCAGCCAGACTCCACTGCTTCAATCACTCCTGACTCCTGACTGCACTGGCACGCGAGACTCCATTCAGTGAACCGGGAATCGGGATCTGCCTTTGCCGTCATTCCAGTGGCAATTAGGGAGAACAAGTGATGGCATACCACAATTTGTAGACTGAAATGTGAACCATTTATGGAGCCGGCCGGCGCAGTCAGTGAGTCGAAATCAGGGGCAGATATCAAAGCCATCGGCTTATCAATCGGCCGTCGCAGTGTTTGCACGATAGGCGGCCTCACCTGAGACTGGAACAGAGCATGGTCGGTTATCCAAGACGAGATGATGTGCCGCATATGCATGGACGGCTGCGCGCACTCGCCGCAGTACCTGGCTGAGCCAGTCTGCCCGACGCCGCACACGTCCGCGCGGCCGCCCACGTGATCAGAGTAAATACACGACGGCAGCCACTGAAGCGAACGCAGCAAAACGCAACGGAAAGCACTGAACACAGCACATTAAGATCATATGCGAAAGAGGCAATATTGACCAACCTCAGCCCCACAGTCGCTCCCTTGGTCCATATGGATGCACCATTACCTAACACTGGCAGGATATGGAAATAATGTCTGACACAAATTGCGACAACAAAATTGAGGCATCAGTCAATGGCGCGGATTTGCCCTCTTATTAAATGCACACAATCGGCATGCTGCATGCCCACCTTTTGGATGGTCATAACACGCTTTAGCGCAATTATCGACGGTGGGAAAGTAGCCGCAGTGTGGGAGGGCGGGAGCTCTTCAGTGATCAAGAAAGGACCCAATATGGCGTAAGCATTGATCAGGTCCTAAGAGGGGGTAAGACTGAAAGTCTGGTGAACGGTCGTTCTCACTGTCAGTTTTTGCTTAAACACTGCAAAACAGAGGGCAGATGTGCAAAGAAACTCGAAAAAAAATGCCGCCGAGTCTCTCAAAAATCGAGCCGATTGTCGCGAAATATGCGGAACATTATGTGAATGTGCGGCCATACTTCAACAACGTCGAGGACAAAAGGAAGCGCTTTGGCATTGAGCACCTGAGGCGCTCCCCCTTGGCATATCCGAAGCGGAACGGCTAACGAAAAGATAGCAATGCTCGTCGCCAGGCACAATCGTACGGCGTCTGTGAGAGAGGCGATCGTGCTGTTAAATAGCTCCGAGGCGGCGTTAGGAAAGGTCGCGCACGAGGAGCTATCGCGTATTTGCCCGGA
The DNA here is from genome assembly GCA_943704495.1 of Pigoraptor chileana. Taxonomy (NCBI): domain Eukaryota; class Filasterea; order Ministeriida; family Capsasporidae; genus Pigoraptor; species Pigoraptor chileana. The sequence goes on along the minus strand of CALSCR010003785.1, from coordinate 7,636 downwards.
TGGCCGTGTCCACGCTTCAAAGCAGCCTCGGTTTGCAAAGCTAATAGGCGACGTGTGGGAGAAAGATGTGCACAGCTGGACCGTCGATGATGTGAACACAATTGTGGGCGCCCGCCGAGCGCGCAAAGCGGCAACGTCCGAGGAAATGCGGGAGCAGCTATCGATTGACAACGAATGACGTGCTCCTATTCCGCTTTTTGCCGTTGTATATACGCGCTGATGCTATGGGCTGCAAACTGTAGGTTGAAAGTTTAATCTTCGGCACCATTGGACAGCAAAGAAGTGTCAAAAGGTGACGAATGGTGGGGCGTCGGTGTGGACAATTCTGCGCGGCACACAAAGAGAGAAGGAAGTCCGTCAGCCCAAGATGAAGGATTTCAGGCGGGGTGTCTTCGGGTGCTATTAATAACCATAGACTCCACAATTAAAAGTGAGTCAGCTCGAGAAAAAACACATCGTGAGAGCGAGTGAGCCCTAATGAGAGTTCAAAGTCGCCATAAGATTGTTGTGTGAGGGCAGCAGTTAGCCCAACATTAGCATGCACACTCACCCATAGTTGATTTCTGCGTCCCATGTCGGTTGCAATAACTGCGCACATGGAGGGCACACAAGAATGCCATGTATGTGAGTAAATAAATCTGGCACTGCATGGTAACAACACATTGACAGCGCAGTGGCATCGGCGTTTCAAGCTTACCCTTCATTTGCGGTTTGCTGAGTGGCGTCCCAATCATTACTGACTTGCGTCTTGCACGGGATGCCAGCTGGCCCGAACCCGCGGTGGGCGGCAGAATGTAAGCGCCGGGCTCTCACTCGGCAGGGTAGATCATTTCGTCCACGTCTGCCTCGCATGCACAACGTGTTGGTCCAGCAAAGGATGACATCAATACTACGTGTCACTGTCATGTATGCTCACACAGAAAAGGGCCAATTTCCCAATTTCCCGTCTGCAACTCTGCAACAACAGATATTAAAATCCGTACAACACATACTCCAATAGAATGCCATGCTCTGCCTCATTATTACAGCGACAAGCATGCACGCCGGCGAAATGCACACATACACACACAAAAAAACACACACACATATACACACAAACAAACATACATACATACATAAACACACACACATACACACATACATAAACACACACACATACACACACAAACAAAACAAACAAAAAAAACAAAAAAAACACATTAAACAAACACTCATATAATACAAACACACATATACACCTGCGGGCCAAATGATGTGCCCTTGCTGGGGAACGGCGGTTAGCATGTCATGACGCGCTTTGTCAAATGGCGCATCCGCGTCAACAAGAAATTTAAATCCATTGACGGAAGACGGACAAGTGCTCCAGCAGCGGCGGGCTGACCCGAAAAAACAAACACATACAATTACCCAATACATTTAGGTTAACAAATGTTGTGACGTTCAGGAGAATCGGTGGATGATATGCAAGACAGAGACATGCAAGACAGAGATCCAGCACCAACCTTGCCGTGAGCGCATAGCTGCGTCGTCCTTTCGAGCTCCTCAAAGTCGAGCCTTTTATCTATGGCCTGGCCGACAATGAAAAGGACCCTCCCGAGGCGCGCAATGATGAAGCCCACTGAACTGACCAATCGCCTCTATCCCATCAAACGCGCCCTTGTCAATAGCAGAGTAACGAATGGGGTCAGTCGGGCAGTGACACCGCGCTCCCATTCCGCTTCTTGATCCCCTGGCTGCATCCGAAATAAATAAACAAACATAGACGCCATGTAAGTAACGCTTGTCAAACCAAAGTAGGGCCATCGCAAAAGATGGCGAATGTTTGTGTGAAAGCGTATATCAAATCCAATTGTATTGATAAATAGGTGCAGTTGACAATGTACCAGCGCAATGCATGAGTACCACGTGACCTGCACGCAGACTGTGGCAAGACACGGTAAATGGCACACCGCCCGACCTTTTCAGCTCAATCGGCCGTATCGGCGCATGCGACAAGGCCACCGTAGTATGCCGTGATGGCTTTCGTCTTGTTGTTGACCATGTTCTGCTCCACTTCGCACAGACCACCGTCGCCCGCCAAACGCATCAGCTGTACAAGTGCAAGCGAGAGCCACAGGGTCGGTTAAATAGGTGCACGTGTCAAGGGGGCGCATGTATGTGCGTGTATGATATTTGTGTGTAAGTGTAAGTGTATGTTTGTGTGCGCCTGTGTGCGTATGTATGTGTGGGTGTGTATGTGCGTGTATTATGGGCTACATTATTCGTAACTCTAGAGAGTTAGAGATACACTCACTGGCTCACAATCGTACACACTGACCTGATCCACGCCCGGGTTTCTCGGCAAAAAGTACGCGATCGAGGGGCTTATTTTGCGCGCCGCTTCGTAAACTTTGATTCCGTTCATTGGAATCATCATCTCAATGTCATACTCGTCAGCGCATAGATAGTCGGGACCACCCCATGGCGGACTGAGGAAGACGGCGTCGGCATGCAGCAGCGGTGCAAGGTGCATGAAGTCGCCCAGTATAAAGTCGATTCTGTCTTCAACGCCATACACGCGCGCGTTATTGGCGGCGCACGCAAGCTTCACAGGGTCAATATCTATCGCGATCACGTGGCTGCACGTGCGCGCAAATTGCACCGAATTGCCACCAATACCGCAAAAGGCGTCGATGACGACCATGCCATTCCCAAAACGAGGTAGGTTCCTGGCAGGAATCGAACCCAGCCCGCCTGCCGCCCCACCAGCAACGCCATCAGCTCCACTACCTAATGCACCAAAGCGACGAGCAATGTGCGACGCAATGACTTCAAAAGTGACGGAGTAGATGCCCTCTTCGTCGGTCATAATGCCGCGGTCAAACAGGCGGAACATGCGGTATCGCTGTGCCCAGTACTTGGCAACGGCCGGTCCAAACGGATTCTTGCGCAGTCGCTTGTGGCCCACAACAACCGACGGATATGGCGCCGCCGCAACTGGCGCGTCGTCTGCATCCCCGTCGCCCTGCTCCTCGACTCCACCGTGTCCCTCATAGCCATCACCGTAACACGCAGCATCCACGGGCGCCCAACTCCATGCGTCCGCGTTGTGCGCGGACTGCCCCTGCGCGTCCGTCGATTCGCCCTCTACTTCCCACTCGCCACTCCACCCGCCCCCCACAGGATCATAGTCCCGCGGGAGTCGGCGTCCTGCTTTGCCCCTCCGATTTTTCTTTTTCTTTTTTTGGTTGGTCGTGCCGCTGTTCAGTAACTGTGGCGACGTTGGTGTTCCCTCTTCCGACTGCTTTTCGGCGCTCTCAAGTCCGGACGGCGCCGCTGCATTCAGCTCACCACACACAGCGGCGATCGCTTCCGTGCCATCGCCATCTCCATTGAAGTCGCCACCATTGCCACATGGCTGTTTGCCACTCGACTCAGTGTGCGCTGTCACGCGAGCGTTAAGCGTCGACAGGTGCGCATGCGTGATTGTGACGGCGGTCACCCCCTGCTTGCATTCAAGCCCTTGTTCCGCGAGAATCTTGGCGAGTTTGAGCTTATGCCGCCGTGCCCTCTTTCCCCCCCGCGTCGTCCTCACAGCGCGCACAGCTACGGGTGCAGTCTCTTGCTCGCCCGCGGCTGTGGCTGTGTCTGCACATGCGCCACCGCCATCCAAAGCCACCACGTGGTCACCCTCTTCGCCGACCACGCCCACGTGTGTCTTTCGTCGCTTTGGCTGTTGAACAGTCGACGAGTCAGGGCCGGCGCAAGGCACGAGATCGCGTGCATCTCCATGAGCACGCGCGCAGTAGGCATAATAGCGCTTCCAGTATTCCGCTTCCAACGCCTCGTACGCCGCCTGTTCGTCCGCGAGGTCACCATTCTGCCCATTTTTGCCTCTGTTCCCGTTGCTGCTCCTATCGACGTCGCCGCCATTGCTGATGGTGTTGTTCGAGCTGTTGTTGTTGTTGCACCCACTGCGCGTCGTCAACATGAATTCGGCCCAGTGCGATTGCCATCCAGGGTCGTCAAGGGCAACAGGATATGCCCCATCCGCGTTCTCTGCGTCACGTGCACCGTTGGTCACGTGGGCCTCCGTCTGCTTGCAAGAAATACATCGACCGCAAGCAGATACCAGATTAATTGTGGGCGTATGCGCGTATGTGTGTGCGTGTGTGCGTGTGTGTAAATGGCAAATGACTATCGCCAATAGAAATTTTGAGCAGTTGCTGTAGTGTTGCGGTCGCTCTCTTCTTGTGGTGTCCATGGGCACAGCGCCTAAGACATTGACTTGAGTCCTACATATACATACATATATATTTATATCTATCTATCTACATTTCTCTCTATTTCTCTCCTTGTTGGAGTCGATGGGCATGTGCCTAAGGCGTATTGAGTAATGAAGGTCTCTATTTCTCTCACGTGATAGCACCATGAGACACCGAATCAAACACTTATCTTTCCCTTCCACACACATATATACATATACACATACATACACTCACACTGTTCTCTGTCGTTCTTCTCCGTCGCTTTCGTCTCATGCGCTTTGCATTGCCCACAAACGATGCTGGAAGCCCCATATCTATCATGGCGGGATCAGGTGCGCATCCACTTGCGTCGTCCTCAACTTCACAAGGGCGATTGATTCTGATTACGACCAATTAAATTCCATTACAGCACCCATCAAATGTGGACACAGTTTTTGGAGAAAAGAAAGTGGAGTTGTCAGCAATAAGAAATGTAATGTTCACGTGCTTGCAATAATGACTCCGTCAAGTGGATCAAAGAGAGGGCGCGCTGATCCTGAAACCGCCTCGCACCCATTCCTATTCAATATTGAGTACACATAGACACACCTCGCCCTTGATTTCGATACGATCATTCTCTCCATCGGCGCATGCCGTGTGTTCAATAGCGGCTACACAGCGCCACTGCCACTGCTTGCGGCGGGAGGCTGATGAAGGATGGGCGAGGGCGAAGTTTTAGAATACTCGAACTAAACAAATTCTATTGAAATACGAACATGCCACTGCATCGCCGCCAATGACGTTTGCGTTCATGACACGAGTTTAGAGTTAATCAACTGAAAAGGCCGTGTCATTTCTAACCCATTGCGCTCCCTATCACGTAGATTCATTTCCACGTGCCAGACGAATTGGTAACGTGAGCGGTCACGTGAGAATTGGCTCGATCCCAGAGTCATTTTTTGCACATTCATTCAACACATGAAAGACTGAAGCGCTAAACCCAGCACAATTTGTTATCCATTTGCGCTGCCCATGCATCCATGCGAGTTACAAACAACTGCTGTTATTATGCACCCGCATATAGCATGTAGCAAGGGTACCCTTGGCATGTAGCCTGTATCACACATGAGACCCCGATCTATTGTGTTACTATCTAGTCAGTGACTAATGTGATACAAGTGATACTAAGGGTTCGCATTGGTGATACGGGATACAATCTAAGTCAAATATAAAAAAATTCTCTCTCCAAACGAAAAGATCACAAAGAGATAGAGCCAAAGAGCCGGAGCTGTAATTAACACGCTCTGGTGTGCGCGGCAATGAATAACAAAACAACGCAAAGTCAAGGCGACAACCGCAACGACGCGCCGCTTCATGCCCCGTCAGAGGTTAGAGAGACATCGACGCCGCGGGTGTGTGTATCTGTATATATTTACAGAGCGGGGATTCCGGCAATGCCCTGGTCCTCAATGCCGCACTCGTCAGAGCCGCGGAGGATGCTGCAGTGACAAAACACAAGAGAAAGAGAAATGAGAAGGAGATCAAAACACAAAGTACAGAAGACAACGCAAACAAACAAACAAACGGCAAAATAGACCGTTGCCACTGCCCAACAAACACCAAATGGCCACGCAACACCATACATTCTGCATCAAGACCAAAAAGCAAAGACCCACCGGAAATATCCCTGCTCGCCCCAGCTGGAGCCCCAGCTGTTGGCAACGAGCCAGTAGGGGGTGCCGGCATCAGTGCCCCATCCGATGATCTTGACGGCGTGGCTGTTGGCGCACAGTCAAAACAATGCGGAATGTTAGCACATGGCATGGCACCACAGAGACAAACAAGCAAACAATGCACAGGCTACACAACTAGTCTTGATGATGCATCACAGGCAAATACGCGCGACACAATACACACCCTCCGGCAAGCTGGGAGCTGGTCTGCTGGTAGACACCGCTGGTGTAGCTGAAAAAGTCCTCGTAGACAGAGAAACCGACCTCAATGGGGCCGTTCTTCTGGATCTCAGTCTGGATGGCGGCAACGTTGTTGGCAATCGAGGCAACGTTCTTGGCCTGTTGTGCAAACAACAGCATCAGCGGAACATGTCAGTGGTGTGGCAACAGACGAACACGCACACCAAACACCAAACAAAGAGCCACAATTGCATGCATCGAGCGGCAAAACACACCACAGAACGAATTGAGCACCCAACACACACACGCACCTTGTAGTACTTGACGGTGCCGTTGCCAGAGGGGCAGGTGGTGCCCGTCAGGAGGCAGCTGCCGGTGGTGCCAGAGCCAGAGTTGTAGGGGTAGCACGCATCGGTGACAATGCCAGTGCCCTGGATGAACTGCCATGCCTGCAGTCCCCGCATACACGCACATAAGAAGAATAAGTAGTCAGTAACGTTTCATGTAAACATAGTTGGATATCAGACAGGTAAACATTAACACTGAGACAGTAGGATGCTTCAAGAGCCGCGGGCACTTTGGATCACTCACGTTGGTGAGGTAGCCACCGCTGCATCCGTAGTCGGTCGAGTCGCACGAGACCATGTCCTGGGGGCTGAGGACAACATCGACGGCGCCGTTCGAGGCAATGTAGTAGCGGTCAGACAGAGACTCCGCGGCAGCGAAAGCCCAGCTGCATATATGCATATAAATGTGTGCCAAGCGAGTGTTGGTTAGAGACGAGTTACACGCGTTACATGAGATGCAGCACCATCATCGCACCGATCCGCATGCCGTGAACAAGAAACGCTACACTTGCGATCAAGAGACACAGCCAACTCACCAGCTTCCGCACTGCTGCTGATCACGGATGGGGTGGATGGCGCCGGGCCACTGGGTGCGGGCATCAAACGTGTCGGGGATGGCATCGGCAACGTCGGCAATGACGGGGAGGTTGTCGTTGTGCTTCTTGTCCATGCGGAGTCCGAGGAGTGCCTTGGCCTCAGCCATGGTCACACCAACAAAGCGGCCGTTGAGGCCGGCCTTCCAGCTGCATCATGTTCAACAAATGCAATGCACAACGTTAGAAACAGATCTCAACAACACACGCAAGCGTCCTTCGCACCGTAGATCACAAAACAGTTGACCGAAAAGCACGAAAATAAACAATACTTACCCAGCGTTGGCCGAGTTGGCGGTGTTGATGACGTCCTTGTCGAGCGCATAGCGAACGGCAGAGGTGCCAGCCACAAGGGCGGCGAGGAGGAGGATGGCAAAGGCCTTCATTTTCAGGAGTGGATCGGTGACTTGAAAGGGCTCCGTTCTGAAGTTGATCAAGAGGGATCGCGGGGGGTTCAAATAGGCGCTGTGGGCGAGTGTGAGGTGTGTGTGTGTGTGTGTGTGTGTGTGTGTGTGTGTGTGTGTGTGTGTGTGTGTGTGTGTGTGTGTGTGTGTGTG
>CALSCR010003782.1:0-33848 GCA_943704495.1 Pigoraptor chileana | reverse complement strand
GTACATTCATCATGCCGGCAAATCGAACGTGATGGTGCGCCGTTTGAAAGCCCTCGAGGTCGGCGGCTGCACAGTAGATCACGATGAGTCGCCTCACACACCGTTTGTTGATTGGGATCTATATACAAAGCTCTCCGCCGGCGGCGGCCGAGTCGTTGTCGTTCCCGAGCCCACGTTTCTTTATCGCATGACGAGTCGACAGAGCATTTACTACAGCGCCGTTGGACGCAATGATATTATGTTTTACGCCCATGCAAAACGAGCTGCGGGATTGTGCAAGGTGTACAATATTCCTCCTCATGTATGTTCGGGTATAACCATTGCGCTTCAAATACTGTCCCGTCCCGGTGGACATGTCCCAGTATCGGGTGGAAAGTTTAATCCTCGGCAATAAATTTGTGTGGTGCTGGGGTCAACCCGATTGGCCGATTGTAATACGGCTACCCGGCCGCAGTGTATCAGTGATTTAGTTTCAGATAATGCTTCAGAGCAGCACTGACAGTATCAGTACTGCAGTGAGCTTATTCACTTGGCCGCAGTGGATCAGGCGAATACCGGCCCCGCTGACAGACTGACCGCCGCCGGCTGGCCGGGCCTGGACCCGACGACTGGCCGAACTGACGGCCGCACTGAAGATCCGTCAGTTCGGCCGCAAGGGGACTTCCTTGAGATCTTCAGAGTCCCGCGAACTGCTTTCTGACTGCAGTTCAAATTCATGCGCAGCCGCTGATTCATCAGCAACTATAAGTCTGAAAATAGGGGGCCGGGACGTAAAATAGTACTGTCTGGACCGGCGTCTGTCGGCCAGCCGGACGGCCGCAGTGTCACCGGGCGTGCGGCGCATGAGTATTATTTGATGGCCGGGGTCGCAGGGGTGCTTTTAGCTAGTCTGATCACGTGATGGGCACTGAAGTTCACTACCTTGATTTGCCGTCACTGTGACGTCAGTTTACTGTGTGAGACTACCCGATCCGGCGTCCAGTCGGACTCAGTGGCTGCACAAATGCATGCAGTTGTTAGGGGAATACTGGCAGAACTCTTACAACATGCAGTTGTGCAGGTTGCTTCCACAGAGGTCAGAAACGCCAGTCTGTCTTGTTGGCATTGTTCTCGTTGATGTTTGCGTTCATTCCCTGTCACCCGGCGGCTATTCTTCCCTATGCAGACCTGCCAATTGAATGGAAACGGAGAAGCTCACATTCGCCTCAAATCCTTCTAGACCTACACCATAAAGGATCGAATCAATAGAATAACACATTAGCAAGCCTCGCCGCCGGTGAATGTTTTGAATAGAAATCGCCTTCGAAACACCACGGGTCTCGAGGACAACCGAGGAGACCTTTATCGTTATGCAGCTTGGCTAAGCATCATAAGCCGCCTCAGGCCGCCGATTCGTCGGCTCGTGGTCTATCTTTAATGGATCATCCATCGGAGGCAAGTTGATAAGAGTGTTTGCAAGCGAGTGATTAACGTTGTTTGTCTTCACGCAGTTTTAACCTTGCATTTGCTGTTCTCACGTCACAGAAGTCGACGCGTGTGTCAGAGACCTCCGCTGAGGCCGATGATGCGGGCTCCGGGGGCTTTCGTTCGCGCGGTCTGTCGTTTTTGTCCCGCAAGGGATCCCGCCGGACGAGCAAGGATGGAGAGGCCACCCTTTTGAAGGAAGCTGCAGCGCAGGGCGGGTCCAATGTGTCGCCCACTATGGCAAGACGTGCTTCATGGCAAAAGAGAAAGGTACGTGACATTTTGTCTGTGTATGCATGCCTTTAGTGGTGTCTTGGTGGCAGCGGAGGGATGTGGGTTTAATAATTTTAATCATTTTTTGCTGTGATGTGTTATTTGCGAGCGAAGTCACACACCGACCTTGACGTTCGCGTGCGGAAAGTATCTGGCTCGCAAATCCCACCGTCTGCGGACATACCGGAAGGGTACGTTGCGTGCCTGGCTTGTGAATGTTGGAGGATCGATTTTTAGGACGATCCTAGTTTTGTTATCACGGTTGGAGTCGAAAAGATTTGCGCGCTAGCGTTCCACACTTGACCTCGCCCGCATGGCAATGGGCTGACGAGCTTTTCCCCCACCGCTTGAATATATGTGTGTATGTGTGTGATTGTGTGTGTGTGTGTGCGTGCGTGTATATATATGTGTATGTGTGTGTGCGTGTATATACATATATATATGTGTGTGTGTGTTTGCATGTGCTATTTATTTGACAGGGGAACTCACGGTTACCCTGAAGATCGCGAGGAAATTGATGCCTTTAATCCCGATGCCCACGATGCACACATCAAGCGATGGGGCTCAATGAACCTGGTATGTACTCACTGACGTCGGTTGAGTAAAGAATTAAACTGGCATGCTTTTTGAGAGCCAAGTGGCTGACTGCTGGTGCATTTTTGCGTGTATGTGTTTCAGATTGAGCAAGGATCTCTCGCGGCAGAGCTGCACAAGCCCGCAACATCACTCTCGACATCGCCAACACAAGGAATGGCGAACGAGGTGTGTTCTGTTTGAGTGCTCCGTGCTGACGCGGCGTGCGCACCTTGGGAAACCCTCAGAAGACTTTTTTCGTTGCTCTGCGTGTATAAGAGAACCACTTTGTTGTTTGGGATGTCCTTCATTCCTTTCTTTAAATGATCACATACGCGGAGTAACGGCCATAAGCGCCGATGACATGACTCGAGTCCTGCATCTTTAAATGAGTGAGAATGTTTTTGTGATTCTTATTTATATACACAATAGGTCGTATCTGCGGTTGCGCACCGGGCAGACCTCCACGGAGCGAACATCAAACGAACGAGATCGATAGGTATGGGCTTTGAAACGGAAGACAGCAATTTTGTGCATCCGCTTTCGTATTGGGAGCTCTTCCCCTCCATCGCTCCGTTTTGCAAATGAATGACCGGTGTGAGGATGTGTCCTTGTCTGCTCTTCACTGTCGGTTGAAAGTTGAAAGGGAATGCACGTGACCATTTGTGCTCACATATACATGCATGGACCAGGCAGACTGCGTTCCCTTCCAAACATTGCTGGTGACGTGCAGGGTCACTAATTCATTTATTTTGGCAATCTATTTGGGTCTATCCCCTCCCCCCTCCGCACCCTCATCTTTCCCCTTGCAGGCTCCCTCGGGCGCTTCTTTGGCGGGAAGCACAAAGAGAAAGAGAAAGAGAAAGAGAAAGACGGCAAGGATAGCAAAGATGGAAAGGAGCCGATGAAGGATTCCAAAGACAGCAAAGATGCGCACGCGAAGCGCGAGGACTCGACGGGTGATGTCCCCCGCAAAAAGAACCGGTCAACGCTGGAGGAGAAACTGGCCGTCGTTGCGTTGCGGCTATCGAGTGCCGAACAGTCTGACAATCCGGGATACAGAGTATGTGCCCTCGTGCTCGTGACTGGCGCAAACAATTGTGCGGCGCACGCTTTAGTGGTATTGAAAGCGCTGATTAATCGATTCTAATGACTCTGTGTAATGACACCACTCGCCCACGCGCATGCTTTGACCTGCCCCGTCTTTTTTCTCCAACATTGCCACCACCACCAATCAACTCGGTGGACAAAACAACAACAACAACCGCACGCATCACCAAAGGCGGCGGAGCATCGTTGGACGGATTGGTTTTCTCCCGAGGCAATCTCTGCTCTGTCGAAGAATGCCGTCATGCTACACGAGTGCATATGGGAAGTGTACTCGAGCGAGGCAACGTTCTATGACCACCTCGGCGTACTTCAATCAGTGAGTGCAAAGCGCATGCATCCCAGGGACTTCAATGGCCGTGACCTCTTTCTGCCTTTGACCAGATAACTCTTTCCACATACTGAATGTTTTGAAACGCACCTTGCGAACAGATTTTCCTTGGTTCCCTCAGGGACATACAAAGCGAGGATGGCCTGTTGGACATCGATGCAGATGCCATATTTGGTAACATTGGGGCCATACGTGAGACGAGTGGCAAGTTTCTCTCCCTTCTTGAGCCCGTTGCCTTGCCGTACGCCACCGTTGTCGCCGCAGAGGAGCTGTCCACCGAGCGGCGGCGCACCCTCTCTGACCCGCCGCAAAAGGCTAAGGATACTCGGGATGTTCGGACTGACGACGTGGCGGGCCTCAGCAAAAGCGCACACGCGGGACACACCCATGGCCTGCATCCGAATGCACATGGGCACTCGAAAGGGATCTCGCGCACACCGTCTGGATCCAGAGACACGGACAAGCCGATTGGGCTGTACACGCTGGCATCTGCTTTTAAAGGGGTAGGTGCATACGACCTGTGCGTTGATATTCCGGCCGATGTTTGCATTCTTGTGAACCCTTATTTTTATTTTGTGCGTTGGTGGGTGATGTTTCTGTATTTATGCGTCGTGTTGTTGCCTGGCTTCTCATTTACTCTCATTTCTCCCATGGAGTCTACCCATGACGAGCGTGTGCTTTCTTGCTCCGATGCATGCATGACCATCCGTGTGTTTCTGTAACCTCCCTTTCTGTCTGGCTGAGGGAAACATGACCCTTGACTAATGTTGAATTATGTTGTTCTTGTTTTGTTAACGCCCTGCGAAATTTTTCCCCCATATTTGCACAGTTTGCCGATCGATTTGAGCCGTACTTTCAGTATGGTATAAACTACAAGCAAGGGGGTGTCTATCTGAAGAGTCTCGAGGATCGAGCTGATTTTCAAACGTGGCTGAAGGTGTGTGTGTGTGTGTGTGGTTGTATGAATATGCTACCATTCGTGGGGTTTGGCTGTGGTTTTGGCTGTGGTTTTGGTGAATACACCCTATTCGGCACGTGCACAGTGGACATCGGGATGATTTGTCTCTGGTGAGCCGATTTTCCTAATAACCAAAGTGGTATGTATGGCCATGTTCTCATGCAGTGGTGCGAATCTCACCCAGCGTGCAAGCGGTTGAAGCTGACTGACCTGCTTGTCGAGCCCATGCAACGGGTGACGCGATACCCTCTCCTTCTCAAGTTCGTACTCCCAGTTGTTTGAATTATTTTCTTTTTGTTTGTTTTTGTGTGCACTTATCCGTCGTGCAACTGTAGAGCATATTGTAGTTTGTGTTGCACACATTTCCATATCGTATTTCCATATGGCGTCTGAATTGTGCGCGCACTGTGATTGTGGAGCTGTGTCGCAAAAAATGCTCATGGCTGGGGATCGATGCCGGCCGCTGCGTGTGCTTTGGCTCTGCAGGACCGTGCTCGGCAACGTTGCAGAGGGATCCCCGGGCAGGCCCGTGATTGCCAAGGCAGTAGAGGTGGGCTGAATGCACTCGCTTTCGGCGCTTGTGAATGCAATTGAACAAAAACGGAAACGCGTTTAATTCGTTTGCCGTGCACGGCCCTTGTTCTGCATCGTCAGCGTCTCAATGCTGTTGACACACGAAATGTGTGTGTGTGCATGGCCACGAAGGCAAAAAGAGTGATCAACAGGTTATAACTTGCATATGTTGCATATTCTGCTGTTTTTTTTGTTTTTGCGTGCAACACGCAGATCACGGAGCAGTTTGCGTCGCGCCTCAATTCGATGGTCTGGCATCGTGACAACGAGGCAAAACTCTTTGAAATTCAGCAGCTTATCGACTGGCAGTCTGTGATCGACGAGTCGCCCATCGACTATGTTCCATCGGTAGAGTGCAATGATGTCATGTGCGAGTGAGGGTAGTGTCAATCTGCGTCAGTGCTGCCGAATGCAGTGCACGAATTTGTGGTGAATTTTTGTAAAATAGACATGTCGTTTACCATCCATCAACACCTGTGCTAATATCCTGGCTCGCCAATCTTGCACCGCGCACCCCGCCACGCGAACTGTGTTTACTCAGTTCATCTCTGAGTATGTCCGCGACCGCAGGCTCGTCATTTTGGCGCGATCTGACCGTCGCTTCCTTCTTGAGGGGAAGCTGTCGCGTGTTGTTGGCGGCGGAACCAACGTCGTGGACCTCCACGCATATCTCCTGAGTGACATGCTGTTGCTCACCAAGTTGAAGAAAAAGCGGATGGTCCTTGTCAGAAGGGTATGCTGATTCCAATGTGCATATATATATGTATGTGTGTGTGTGTGTGTGTGTGTGCATGTGCGTGTGCGTGTGCGTGTGCGTGTGCGTGTGCGTGTGCGTGTGCGTGTGCGTGTGCGTGTGCGTGCGTATGTGTGTGTGTGTGTGCCTTATCTTAACTGCAGCAACACCAATGGCACACCCTTTGGGCTTTCTCACAGCAGACGTAGTTCAATCGCATACGCACGTTGGAATGTTTCTTATTGCGTGACTCGTTATTTTGTGTGTATCTACGTATAATACGCCCAAATCATTGACGCTCACCACTACGTTTGCTGCAGCCGCTCGCAATGACATCCCTTCGCGCCTGGGACATCGCGGAAGATGCAGGTGGGTGAGCGCGCATTACCCTGTGCACGCTGTTGCTGTCGACGACAACATCGCATCATCTGCCTGAATTCACCCTCATTTTCCTTGCAGCAAACCCCAATTGTGTTCGTCACGCTTTCTTTATTCTCGAAACCGACGCGCTTGGTCTGCCCTCGCTCGCCTGGACCGTGTCAGCCGAGTCGGCGGATGCCAAACGGGCGTGGCTGCGGCACTTGGCACCGATCATGATTTCGCCCTTGGTGCCCTCCGTGTCGTTGTCTGCGTCATTCAACAACAGCGATAGCAAGCTCGGGGATGCGCTCCATACCCTTTGTGAGTCAGATTCTTTAACTGAGTGCATCCCACAGAAGGATCACACACAGCTGTGCACGCGCTTGAGGGAACGGAAATGCTTATGTTACTGTTTTTCTTCTTCTGATTGTGCAGCGACTTTGGCAGGGCCGCCTGCATCTCCACTACCAGTGGCACAATTATCGTCGTCGACGTCGTCTGTTTTCAACGGCGTGGTGTCTCTCTTTGTGGCGTCGGGCGATTTCATGGTGCGTGTGAACCATTCACCCGCGCCCGCACAGACGTCCAGTCAACCGCAGCCCGGGCTGTTGCACTCTGGAAGCACCGGCTCTGCTGGTCTCCAGCAATCCGCGCCCCGATCGTTTTCTCTCCACATCGCCCCGCTAACTAGGATGACTGACGTCCTGGAGATGGCGTGTGACCACGAAGGGCTAGATCCCACCGGATACACACTGGTCAGGGCCGACGACGGACCTCCTGTAGACTTGTCTCGGTACGAATTCCATGTTGGCACTTCTTTCAGACGTGCGTAAACAGTAATGTTGTATGCACTTATCTGCCTCTCGTCTCCTCTTTTCCCTATTCAACTTGTTTTATTTTATATTCCGCTGGCAGCGTGATTGACGATGCGGCCGTGTGGGACGTCCGTCTCGTGCACCAGAATACGGGCTGGGGACGCACATCGTCGCGCGGATGACCGATGGCCGAGGCTGCGCATGTAAATTCGAAAAACGCGACTCTTGTACAAAACCTTCTGTGACGTAAAAGCGATGCACTGTCTTCATCTGAACTATGTCATATGGTCCAGTAATGGGGCGCGTTTGGTAGTTCTGTGGCTTTGGTAGTTCTGTGGCTCTGAACCCCTTTATATTTAGTTGACATGTGGCATGACTTGATTGAAAACTTTTCCCACGGGCAGAAAGACGAAATCGCCGGGCACGAGCGGATTCCTGCCGTAGAAACGAATGAAGTCGTTGATACACTTGCTGCGTTCAACAAAGTGCATGGGATTCTCCTGGAATTGGCCGGATGTGCTACGCCGACTGTACGGGGCGTTGACCCACAGTGGTGGAAGCAATGTTTCCGCGGAGACGACGAAGTTCATGGCGAGGTCGTCGCAATTCAGCATCGCATCAACTTGATGGATCATTTCCGCTGGTGCCCGCCAGTACGCCTCAAAGTGCTTTTTGTGGATGAAGCAGGAATTTGGGAGGACAAAGTGAAAAGCATGCCCGGAGTTAACAACAGGCTGCCCGCCGTACTCGTATTCGCCACTCGTCGTCCGTACTACTGCCCTCGGAACGAAGCCGACAATTTGTTCGCGGTGCGCACGCCAAATTTTGAAAGCAAATTCGACGGCGTCCAACGAAATAATGAGGTCGTCGTCCACCATGAAGACGGGATCGGGTGAGTCGGCGGCGAGGTTTTCGGGCCTGTAACGATTGCTGATGAGATTCATCGCCTGAGTGCGATACACTATCCGTACGCGACACGGAATGAAGTCCTCAGCCGGTACATTCTCCCCGACGTTGTTCCAGACCACAACGATGCGCAATAGCGAAGGAAGGTTGCAGTAGTGCGATACAATCTCCTTAAGCAGTTCGTTTCTCTTGTACGTCGTAACAAGAACAGTGTACTGAAGGTCGATGTCGTTCCGAATCTTGGCGATTTTAGAATTCACACCATTATACATTTTAATGTTGTCAGTAAAAAAGATAACACAGTGTTGCACCTACATGTAAGTCTCAGAGGCTGACTCTGTCCAGCCTTTCGCGTATGCAACAAGGGGCAAACGAATGCTCACCTGTTCCACAATGTCGTCAGACGCGCTCTGCTCCTTCCAGTACGTTCCTCGCTGCAGCACCACCTCCGGCATATCCTCACTCGTCAGCTCTAAGCCGTCCAGCCCCCACTCTTCTTCATATTCGCGCCGGCGATCGACTCCCTTGCGAACGCGCATCATTCCTCGCTTGAGGGCAAGCTCACGCACAATAAGATCAGTTGCGTGGCCAGGCGCATACGTCGACGGAAAGTGGAATGACTGCCACACCCGCTGCATGCCCACCTGCATGGCCGTCACTGCCTCTTTTGGGATCTGACGCAGAATCGGCACAATGTTGCCCACTCGCTGTGGCGACACCTTCACAGAAAAGTTTCGCCAGTCGATAAAACGCTCAAATGGGTACTCGATATCTTCCGACACAAGTACTGGGATGCATCCAGCAAAGAGAGCATAATAGGGACACGACGTCGCCGCCCATCGGCCCTCGAGGCAAAGGCAAAACACAGCGTCCCTTAGTGGTGCGACCGACTGCTCGTTGTCAGCCAGCTTGCCTCTAATGATTTCGACGCGGACGTCCGAATGGTTGCTAAGGCTGTTGTGAACGAACAGCGCGACGCTTTGACGGAGCTCTTTGCCGATCGATATCTCCGTCGTCACATGTCCGCGCCAAAACAATAGCGTGCGACGACCGCTCTTGCGTGGCTCAGAGGTCACTCTTGGCTCAATAAAGATGGCATCCTTGCGTTGAAGACTGGGAATGACAATATCTTTCCACGGCTGAAACACGGTCTCTGAATACTGCCCATTGGTGACGAGAAAGACGGACCGACGTATCTTTGAGATGTCACCGAAAAGATGCGCGCCGAATTCCTGCGAGAAAGCCCAGATATGGTCCTCTCCGCCGCGCCTGTTCCAGTAGGGATATGCATTGCGGATGTGATCTAACACGCGGTTGAGAAAAGAACTCGTTCGCTTAAGGTCGGGAATATCCTCAAACACGCCCGACTCACTCGCGTTCTGCTCCAGGACACACGATAAGTACGCGGGAATGAAGAAAAAATCGGCGAGTTCCGGATCGGTCGTTACAAACGGACTCTGTTTAAGATTAAGATGAAACGCTACATCCGCTCCGTACGAGTTCGAACAGCACGCACATGTGGCTGTGGGATGATGTCTACGGCTGCTCTGCAAAAGGTCGGTCTGAAATTCGTCTGGAAGCGGATAGATGAATATTCCGACGCCAGTCGCATCCAAGCTTATGACATCCTGCCAGTCAGGAGCCGGCTCAGCCGTCACCGAGGCGCCTTCTGAAGACGCGGAGACCCATGCTTGTTCGTGACAATTGGATTTTTCGTCGCCGATCCACAAGTAAACCGAGAAACCAGCCCACAAAACGAAGACAAGCGCACCGGCAGTCTTGTAGGCCGGGGTGTGATGTGTTTGTTGCAACATCTGACCCTACTGATTGAAGCTGATCACGAGGGCCCGTGGCGGCGGACCAGACAGCGATATTAAAATGCAGCTGAGCAGCTTTGCAAAGAGGCAGTAAGCGAGCCTGCGGGCGTGGTGCCACGCGTCTTCATCGTCGGCAACTGGTGCCGTACTTCATACACACTTCAGTCGGCGGTGGCCGTACCTGCACGCTCACGCCGGCCTTGTGACTGATAATTTGATTGCAGTAATCGCAATTATCGCTTCTTCAAAGACTGTCTCGTTGGATGTAGTGCCGCTCGCAACAATCGCAAATCTGGTTCAAGAATGGATGCACGGACACAAGCGTCCCAGAGATACTACTTACCGCGACTGAAGTGAAAATACCCCATAAGTACCTCAGGGAAAAATCGCTTGATTTGGCTGTCTCCGAGAAAGACAGCAGCCGACTAACTTCGAATAAAGATCTGCCTTCAAGCCTAGAGTGCTCACTGTTCAAACAACAAAAGCTAGTCAATTTCAACCATTCGCACATCCTGAGCCCTCCAAGATTCCTTAGGAGCACTGATAGCACAAAATGAAATTGACAATGTGGCAAGTCAATAACTTGGGCACTGGTGCCTATGGACACCACACAACTGAAGAGATAAAGAGAAGAGAATTACAATGGTTAGAAGGAACCGACTTGGGAGCGCGGCGTTCAAGTTCCTCAGTAGCGCATCAGACGAGATTCTTATTCACAGAGTGAGGCGGAGAAAATGGTGGCATGCGCTGTGGGTCTGCGCACTCCAGCAGCCGGTCGCCATACTCACACACTCGCAAGACTCGAGCAAAATGACCGCCGCCAGTGCAACTCATGACCCACGGGGAGCACGCCTGCCCTCAGTGAGCAAACAACGGAGAACACCGCCCATGCGATTTGACTGCATCAGAAAACTCAGCCAGTAGTCGCAGCGTGGCTACACAGCACAGAATGATACCATTGCATTCCATCCGGCCTAAATTTAGTCAGTGTATTACGATCTGATCGCCGACACTAACACACAGATAAGAGGCATGCAGCACAGACTCGCATCACAAAGCCATCAAAGATACTTTTGAAGGAAGGACAGGAGAGCCGTTTCGTAGTGTTCCGAGGCGACAAAGTGGCGTATCCCGTGCCTTTCGAGTGGGTACACCTGCAACCGATACGGCTTGCACGATTTGACGAGAGCGTCGATGAGAATGCACGTGTTGCTAAAGTGAACATTCTCGTCGATCAGGCCGTGAATCAGGAGTAGTCGGTCGTCGCTGTGGGTCGATTGCGGCGGAAGGAGGGGGGGTGGGAGGGACAAAAAAAAGGAGGAAAGGCAAATGATAAGAGAAAGGAATGCCGGGCGGTGAGTGTCGGCACATAATGTTCGCACCCTAAGAGCGTTGTGTCCTCACCTGTCGGGAAAGCGGGCAATGTAGTTGAGCACCGACCCTTTCTGATATCCCTGCGGATTGTCTTCTGGAAGGCCCAGGTACCGTTCAGTGTATGCAGTATCATACATTTCCCATGTCGTCACTGGTGCGCCCGCAATCGACAACTGTTGTTGTTGTGATTGATCACAAATATGTTCGCGAGTACGGCATTGTTAGCTACCATCGTGGGCAAGCGAAGCCAGTTTCTCCCCTTATGTAGTCCAAGGACACATTGCCCACGACACTCATGCCAACCCCGCGCATATCTCTGCCATTCATGGTGGATGAGAGTCTACGCACGGTCGAGTGCCACAAAATCTTCTCTCCTAACAAAAAAACACGGCGCGACTCAAATCTTATATTGCCTTCTATTTCTCACCTTGAATACATCCGGTCGCTGTGCCAGTCCCATCAGCGCAAGATAGCCACCTATAAAATCCGAGAGAACGACAATAGCAGGCAATATATTATGCGAGCCATCAATGATTGTGACGAGAACAAGCTCGCAGCGTTACACACAACACAACACACAGAGACAGACACCAATAGATGATGTATGCTCACTTACCGTATGACCAGCCATGAATAGCTATCCGCTGGGGATCGATGCACTTGTGGAACTGCATCACGTGCTCAAGTGCCTCAACCTGATCGGCAACCTCCACCTGCCCCATCACACCCTTTATGTGCCCCTCAAACGCGAGTCCCCGACGCACCGACCCGCGCCCATCCACAAGGACGACGACGTAGCCGAGCGATGCCAGGAGGAGAAGGCGCATGTGCGGTACGGCCTTGTACTCGTTGGTCACCATCTGGCGGTCGTGTTGAGTAGTGTCGAGTAGCGTATGTGGTGTGTGTAGGGAAAGAAGAGTGGGAAGGAACATTGGCAGGAGATACCGGTGGGTGGGTGTGTAGGTGGTGGTTGGGGGTTGGGGGTTAGAGGGATGAGTCAGTAAATTGCTCGCAAGTTGGCGGAAATATGAGTGGGGACAATAAAGCAAAGGCCACATTATCTACTCAAATGATTGTGCAAAGTGGAACATCTTGTAAGGCCAACCTGGACAGAGGGACCCCCGTACACAAACAGCAGCGTCGGGTGCTTCTGCTCCGGCGCCCAAACAGCCGACGGTGGCTTGTAAATACTGCCGTAAAGCGTGACGCCTGCGACCACATGTACACAATGGCAAGGAAAACATATAAAGGAGAGGGTATCTCAGTTCAACACCTCTGCTTTGTTATGGTTGGAAAAGTCGTGATATATACGCAGACGGGACTGTGTCACACGAAACCAAAACACGCACCTTCCCGGTTGACAAAGCTGAACATTTCCGGCGCCCTGTAAAAGGGACTCGGCATCGGGCGGAGGAGATCTACCCTATGACATGCGTGTGGTAGGGCCCATCCATTCAAAGCCGACTCCCACTCGAGCGAGTACACGGCAGTTGTGGGGGGAAATGCCACCGACGAGAACGTGGATACGAAGCGCGTGCATTCCTTGTTCATCGTGACGCTGTGTGAGAAGCCTGCGCACGTCAGCCGGCGAATGTTAGCACCGGCGGACGGACGATGTCGCTCGTCGCCGTTGACGTCAGCGCCGAGGGAAGATCGCTTCCCGGGAAGCGGAGGATACTCCATACCGAATGCGTTGGATTGCACGGCCGACCCATCGTATATCGCGCTCGCAAACGATGCGACGTAGAGGTGCAGCTCGAGTGGAGAGTCCTTTGTGGCGACAAAATACACAAGGCACCTTGCCTCATCGACCCACACTTGCGACGGCTCCACCTTCAAGAGTAAGAAAGGCACATGACAGTGGGAGAGCAATGTCAGAAAAAGGAATCAGGTGATCGTTTACGCGGATTACACCAACCAATACGAGTAAAAAAATGAAAGAAAGCGAAAAGACAAAGTAATGCGCCACCTCCACGACTAACCTGCCATTCGCCGGCGGTGATGGGGACCTTTGCGAATCTGACAGACCCGTCGTTGGATCGGGTCACGTGGACGAGGTATAGGTGCCTGTAGCCAGTTTCCTCGCTCGCCCACAACAAGACACGCGTGCCCGGCCGCGATGGGAAAAAGTGGAGCGCATCGTGCACCTGCATGGAGAAAAAAAATTGTTGCAACGTCGAATATTGGTGCTTAGCGCTCTTCTTGCGCATTCCACAGGCCAGCATCTACCACATCAAGACTAACAAAGACGGTGCGAACATGTCCGTAAATCCATAAACGAATATTGATGGCAGCCCTGTACACACGCAACACCCACGTTGATCCATATCCTCGACTGCTCTTCGACTAGAACGTCGATGGATGCAGCAATACTTGCTGTTGTATGTTGTTGATTCTGCTGCTCGGCATCGTTGAGGTCGCCTGGTCCCCCGTGTATGTTAGGTGCGTAGAGAGGGGCACCAGGGTTGTACACTGGCGACTGCGGATGTCCGTCCCCGCCACCGAGTCCGTGGATTTGTCCCGTGTGGCCGTGTGGGTGGGAGTGTGCATGAGGCCGCTGGGGCGACTGCAACAGCTGGCTGCTTGCTCCGTGGTACTGGTGTACCCGGACAAAGTAACCGCCAGGTCCGTGACTGCCAGGTACACCCATACTGCCGGTACTGTCTTCACGAGGAATGCTTCCATGGCGATTGTTCGTTCTATCCGCAGGTCCAGACTCACTCTCGTAGGCGAATGCAAACAGAGGGATGGTAACGAGCACGAGATGTTGCTGCTGGCGATCGAGCAATTGTGCCCACACACTGAGGTGGGAGCGGAGGGACAAAACAAAATACAATCCAATTCAGTGTGTCCGTTAAGAGAAGAGACAGGGGAATCAAATCAACATGAAAGCAATACACCACAGGCAATTGTTACAAAGCCAAAATTATTCTCACGCAATAAACGGCCGAGTCACGAATCGAAATGAGTGTGTGCATTGAGCATTATGTATGCAGATTTGTAGTACTGGCAATCAAGAGTGCCATGGCAGTGCCGTGGTCAACTGGGAACTGGTGTGTGCCATCATGAGAAGAAAGACGCACATTTGTTTCACCCTTCACTGTGTGTGTCATCACAACATTGATTGCGCAGTGCAAACAAGACAAAAAATGCTGCGCAAGCAAATACCCACCTGTCTCCTTCCGGAGTCCACCCGCATCGCACAAGGTATTCTGCCCACGGAAATCTCATCGAGATAATGTGCCCCAATGTTCGAATGGTCGTTGGGCCCTGAGCATGACGTATGAAATTAGGTAATTAGCACCGCGGTAAACTTGCGAAGCGGAAGGGCAATGCACTCACGCGCACATGCGTCATGGATAAGAGCCAACCACTTTTCTAACCTGGAGATCGTGGGAAAATTGCGCCAATTTCAAGGTCCATCGGGCATTTGGAGTGCCTGAGAGTACAAAATAATTTGAAATACGTGAGAGAAATTACACCCACAGTGGTCGTGCTGTCCATCACACTTCAAATGACATTCTGCCGTCACAGAAGCGCCCCGCCACGAACGAACATACACACATACACACACGCACACACACACACCTGCGCGTGGGTACCGCAGTTTGTCAGGCCGACTGGGCATGCTGTGGTCCACGATGTGATGAACATCGACCATCTCCTCGTCGATTTCAACATAGAGAATGCAAGCGTGGGGGCTTTCGCCCGGCCCGCTCGAATTGACTGGCCGCCACCAGTTACCAGTGTACCGCCCGAATTCCTCCTACAAGCACAGAGATCAAACAGAAATAGATGGTCACATGTCAGGGGAAAGTTGTATGGGAGAGCAGCAGCGATTGCATGAATTTAGTGGTGAATCCAAATCAATCTTACATCAATTATGGGGAAATAGACAGGACCGTGCCAAACATATCCTGATGTAACATAACAACAAAACGTGTCACCGACCTGCATCACATACTCGGCGATGCCCGCCGATCGAGGATTCAATATGATATCCGCGGGGTTGTTATCTGCACACGTGAAAAGTACACACGCGCGACACCACACAAATGCAATGCGTGAACAAAAATATTGAAATATAAGCACCACAAATGGGAAGACGAGTAAGAAAGCCCATCCACAGCTGTTCAGTAGCACATGTTCCAATGCAGCATATACGAACGAAAAGAGCCCCTTCTGAAGGAACGAAGCCATATCATTCTTATGATCATCGAATCTACCAACGTGCACAATACGACAAATGCGAGCCATACATACAGAGGAAGATGGATAAGGCACAACACAGCACCCGCCACTCACCATCGTGCGTGAACGTCAGGCGCTTCTCAAACCCCGAACGCATATCCATAACATATATGTCTCCGTACGAAACAAACGACACCAGGGATGGATTTGTTGGACAAAACTTGGGGTCCATTCTTGCCGCGCGAAGAGCGGTAGGCAATATGCGGGGCACCACCGGCGTCGACAGCTATATCGGCAAGGAAAGACAGCAATCCCACCACAATTCAGATCTCCAGACTTTCCAAATACCACTACATAACCGCACTAAGCGTCAACACAGGGCTGTGCATCACGGCTCCCCTTAGCACTTCGAAACTTAACCAATAAAGTAGCAGCTAAGTAGAGAATGACAGCCGAATTCTGCCAAAAAACCAAGCCACTCGTAAATAACACACGATGCAACACAGCAGCAAACGCACCCTGGGGTCAGTTACGCTGCACAAATAGAGAGATCCCCACGCCGGAAAGAGCACATTTCCAGTGCGCTGGTCCATTTCGTATGAAGTGATTCCAAACGCGCTCACTCGCTTTCGCTCCCGCAATAACTGCTCTTCCTTGGAGAGAGCGTCTGTCCCCGCCTGCACGACGCTTGAGCACACCGTGCGCCAGGGGCTTGTCACGACATCTATCGTGCGCACAGCAAAATTGCACGTAAAAAAGATGAGTTATAACAAAAACAAAGGATACCTCACTCAAAGCACAATAGGTCCTGTTTAGTGCTTGAGTCTTAATAGCAAACGCGAACGATACTCAGGTTGACGAACGACAGGTTTCGCACGAAACGACTCTCAGATTGTACACTATATGGAATGTCAAGTGCAACAAGCCGCAAACATTGAGTCTTTTCCTGCATTCCTGCCGTTGCCGTATGTACACTCACCGCGTTTGTTCCCCCGACTTTCCGGAAGATCAACGCAGAGCAGGGTATTCTCTCGACTTCCCTTTGGAACGCCAAGAAAGAAAACGCGCGACGAGTCCGCCGAAAACATGAAATTTGTCAGCACAGTGTTGAGGAGTGAGTGCTGCTGTGCCTTAAGCTCCTTCAAAGTCATGTGTAATTGACTCCACGTGGGCTGTGCCGGCTGTGGCGATGAGCTAGCGGCCACTGGCGCAGTCCCGTTGCTCATCGAAATACTACCCGATCCCGCACTTGGGTCCGGCATAATTGAATCCGAGGGTGTTTCGTAGTTACTTGCGGTGCTCTTCCTGCGGCTGGTCTGCGAGGCGTCGTCCTGCACGCACGCCTCGTCCATGTCCTCTTCTGCACTGCGCACAGGCCGTACCATCACGTTGCGCAGGGCCTCGCAGCGGCCACACGCGCCTCGCAAGGCACCTTCTTTGTTTTAACGGCTGCTGCGCCGACACAGAACCTTGCTTGGAGTGGAGATGGATGGAATAGCCCCCTTAAAGCGGAACACCGTCAATACAGCTTACTGAGAAAGCACAATACATTCAAAGCCAGTGAAACGGATCCCGATTGCCAAGGGTGCGATCGAGCCATTCATCACAGGCCCTATGTTGACAATATTGAAACTTCCCACGATCCAATGAAAAAAGATAACACCACGCAGTGTTGCGTGGATTAATGGTCGTATGAGTAATTGTCTCTCTCTCTCGTACAAGTGGATTGCGCAAAGTTGATGTGTTTCGCGTCAAGTAATAAATGGCACCAGTGTGAGTGTTCTCCAGTTTGTATGCAGTCTCAGAGACCATCAAACCCCCACTCTGCGTCAAACTGCCAATTAATGTGGGACCCCCCAACTATTCTGCAGCCGATTGCAATGATTGCAATCTAATTTGTGCGCACACCCGAGTGCGTGACAGCCGCAGCCTGGCCACTCGACAGGTTCATTTGACGTTGGTGGTAAATCCATCGCATTTTCTCCTTCGTCTAAATCAGCGCTCGGGGATCATCACGTGACAGTTGTGATTCTGCACGTGACCTGCCGTCATCCATAACTGTCCGGCGAGCCACGTCAACCCGAAGTTCCTTTCCCGGGTTAATCTTTGTGAATCGTTTTGAAACTCCTTTCCCACGGACAGGAAGGCTGCGGAAACCCCTCAATTTCAGAGCTGGTTTATCATTTTCACCCTTCTGGGTAGTTTGTATCATGATCGGACTGCATTGAAATCTATTCGGCGCGTGGCAGCACACGACGCCTATTCAAATATGGAAGCAACGATTGCTCGCCCCCCGCGACGACAAAAGGCGACTAAGAAGTCCATAACGAAAGCTGCGTCGGTTCAATCACGCGTGAGCACTACCGAGGCTGAGGATGACTGCCTGGCCATCGATAGCGAGCCTTCCGTCGTCAACACGACGCACGCAGAGGGTGATTTGGGCGTGCAAGAGCCACCAATCGACACCGAAGCGACAGAGCTTGATGCACCCGCTGTGTGGGCTCCTTCTGAGACATCGTTGAAAGATAGTGCGACTGCTCTTGACAATGGGGAGGATCACGCGGTAGTGAACGACGTTGACGCCTGCGTGAATGTGACAGGGAACGCCGCCGCCACAGCGCCGCCA
Organism: Pigoraptor chileana; assembly: GCA_943704495.1. NCBI lineage: Eukaryota > Filasterea > Ministeriida > Capsasporidae > Pigoraptor > Pigoraptor chileana. The sequence goes on along the minus strand of CALSCR010003782.1, from coordinate 15,747 downwards.
ATGAGCCTTTTCGGCGATGCTAACGAATTTGTTGTGCCGGAAGAAGCTACGCAGGACTCCTCTATGTTGCAGGATGCGACGATTGAGGGTGTGTTGACTTCATGCAGCTCTCTCTACCCAATGTTGGAAAGTGTCGAATGTATGGAAGCCTCTCTCCCAGGCACAGTCGGAATGCGATTGGCACCATTTTCGTCGGCGGATCTCTCCGCGTTGTACGAAAACCCGCTGTTGCAAACACACGGTCAACTGTTGGACACTTTCTATGACTCGTGGGAGCTGCAGAATAAGGGTGGTGGCAGTGACCTATATGTCGCCATTGAACGCTATCGCGATGCACTGTCTGGAATTATCGCGTCGCGTGCTGCCGTGCACTCCATAGACAAGAGTTGTGACGAGGCCGCTGACTCCGCGTGGATTATGCAGCGTCATGAAAAGGTCAGCGACGGTGTGTGCCGTGACAATGCGCGTGTGCGTCATCGCATCGAGTATGAGTTTGCCGTCTTCAGGAGAGAGGGTGCCGACGAGTTGAGGAGGCGGCTTGAGCGTTTGCGGAAGGAAGTATCAGAGCGAAAGGTGCTGTGTGCATTTGACGCCGAATCTGCACACGCTGAGGCAGATCTCATTATTGACGATTTCTTTTTCGAGTGCTCCTTTGCCGACCACCTCCGCAACATGCCTCCGGGGTATGTGTCGCTACTGGAGGCCCCAATGCGGCCGCAGGAGTATAGCAGGGATGTCACCCGACTGCGGGGTTACCTGGACACGCTCTTCCACTTTGAGCGGCTACCGGAGCCAAAGCCCATGGCACTGACTCATTCTGTGCGCGAGTGGATTCTTAAGTGCGCAACGGCACTCATATCTGTTGCGTGCAGCGACGACCACCGCTTTCTGTTGCTGCACCTACTCGAATGCCCGCCCGGCGTTGGAGGCTGGGCTGCGCAGCTGGTGCAGTTTTCGTCTGGCCCGTGGACAAACTACACGGTCGACCACTTTGGCGCCATGCTGCACATACTGCTGCGTCCCGTTGCCCTCGGCGGCGGCGGCGAACGGAGGTCGCGCGCGTCCGCACAAACTAGCGACAGTGGCGCTGGTCGCAGCGCAGGCGGAGGCGACTCTGTGGATGAGAGCGTAAGGAATGGGCTCGCTCGAAGTGCGTCGGCATCCCTGGATGACTGGGTTCTGGTGGAGGAGACGTCACGTGCACCTGCGGGAAATTCGACTGGTGAGCGTCGCGCTCCTGCTCATGCACCGTCAGAGGAGGACGTCTGTGCCATACTCGACCAGCTCCCGTTTGGTGAGCTGCTCAAATTCGTGCTTGGGATTGAACACGAGACCGGCGACGGGGAGGGCCAACATCGCACCGACGGCTCCGCGCCGGCTGGCCTCCCGACGGACACGCCGCGCCTGCCGCCCGCAAAACTGCTGGTGCTGATCGCCTTTGCCGACTATTTTTGCAAAGAGTTGGGATCCGCGTTTGACCGATATCCGACTGGCACTCACCAGACAATTCTTCGCCGCATCGCAAGGCTGATTACTCAAATTTTGTGCTTTGTGTCGGCGCGGTACGCCGACCACAGACGGTTGCACCTTGAAACGGGCGACAACACGTCTGCGGGATCGAGTGCGAGTGCGGGTACCGACACGCTTCTGCCGGGGTGGGACAAATCCCTTGCGCCGACTCCACAGCGGCTGTCCGTTGAGTTTGATGCGCTGATTGAGCGTCACGCGCGAATGTTCATGCGGGCACGGGGCATGAGTGTGTGGCAGTTTCTTGCCGACCTTCCCTACGACGGTGTGTCTGACGAGACGTTGTGGCGGCTGTTCCTGCTCATGTTCACCGGATGGTGTGGAATCGACTTCACGATCGATAGGCGGTTTCTCCAGGTCGAGACGGCATCGGAATGGATGGAGGGCCTTACGAATGGTTGGTGATTGGGAGAGTGTTTGGTTGGGAATATCGCACTACACATTCTTGTTTGCGGTGATTTCAAGCGATGCGAAACGGTCTCTGGAGAGTGTTTGCTTGAGTATCAGCTGAAGATATTTTTGCCCGTGAAGCATGACTGTGTTCGACTCATGTTTTTCTTTTCGCGGTCGCACATCTTCGTCTTATTTGCAGACCCGAGCGTCCGCGACCGCTTCCATGACGCGCTCATGACAAGCGTGACCTCGGACGTCTTTTTCCTTCTGACGACGCTGGGGCACATTTGCTCAGCCCTTCCCAGTCACTCGCCAGCTGTGCCTGTCATTGTGGCCGAGATTGCCTCTGTTGCGTACGGTGCTCTGTCACCGGCACGGGAGCTCTCCATGGCAACCGCCCGCGACGTCCTCTGCACAATTGCAATGACACATCCCCACGTCATCTCAATGTTGGTTGTGTGTGTGGCAGAAGCAACGACAGACAGCCACAGGGCCGCCTACGTGCATCTGTTCGATAAGCACAAAGGACTTCCTGTGGAGAGGTAAGGACTTTGAGGACACATGTTGATCGTTGGTGTAGTGGTGGTTAATGCATTGTGAAGCACACAGGGAACCCAAACAATGCACAGAACGCAGCCATTTAAACAGCATACTGAAACGCCTCCCGCGCTTGCCGCAGATGGCGCCCATCGGATGATGACCTGGGCCACGTGAAGAGCCTGTTTGCACACCCCATTGAGTCCCCCGGATGCAAAGTTGCGAGGCTCATACTCGGGCGCATGGACTTTGGCTCGATTGACACAAAAACTGATGGCCGCACCATCTTGCCCAAGGCTGTGCACCGCCGCGTCGCGCTAATGATTGCCGAACGCACCGCCAATGTGCCGCCCCCACAGCGAAACATTGTTGGTCACGTGATGTCTGGGCGGCTGCTTGTCGAGCGCGAATTTGCCGATTTTTGCTGGTCGGTGCTCATGTCTCTCTCCCTTCGCACGGGGGCCACAGTCACGCTGGCGGGTGACTCGGCGCTGTCGCCTTCACACGATAGCGGTCGACCGCCGGATGTGAGTGACGAAGAGTGCGCGTTTCTCGCTCGCCGATCCGTTTCGTGTCCAATTGCTGCGTTTGTGGCGCTACAGATCTGCGCTTTTGGGCAAGTATATAGCGTGTTCAGGCTGTCTGGCATTCCGATGCTGCGTCTGCTTGTTGACGGCGACCGCGTGGACGCTGCGTTCGTCATCCTTGTCGATGCTCTTCCGCGTATGGTACTCACAAACCTTCTCGATCTCGCGTCGGATTCTGGGTTCGTGTCGCTTGTTTCGCAGTTGTTGCATGCCGAGATTACGCTAACCGGCACGCCGCTGCGGTACATCATTCGGTGGATTGCGCCAGTCGCCTCTGAGCAGGGGGAGCCGACAGACCTCGTGTATATGTTCCTTGCAATGGTGAGGGCACAGATTGGCGGGCGCCTCGCAAGGGCAGGAGAGGCCTACCCGTCCGCCGTCGAATGGGTCGAGTTCTGGTGCCGCGCACTCACCGCTGCATCGGACTGGCACACAGACACGTCCTACAGAAGGGTGCTAAACGCCCTGTTTCGCGTCGCCGCAACAGTCCCACCGGCGCGCACGATCATCCGACGATGCCTCATGGCCGAGCACGACCGTGCGTTTCTGAGTGACGCCGATCCATCGAGAAACCAAGGATTTGTCGGCGCTCTCCAGTCGCTCTTCATGGGTATGCCCCCGCCCCGATCGCTGGCAACAACACCGCGGCCTCTCCTCGGAAAGCCCATAACGCGCGTCCGCGATACGTACGCATCCTGCTGCGACACGGCACGCCCGTGGCTTGTGTTTGAGTGCCTCGTCATGGAAACGTGGCGGGAGCTTGACTTGCGGAGACAAATTGGGGCGGCCTCGCTGCGCCATCCGCAGGCATCGATCGACACTGTGCTCAAGGAGTCGGGGATCAAGCCACCCTTCCCCGTCGAAGACTTTGTCATTTATCGCTGGGCTGACTTTGCCATCTCCCTCGACCACACCAGCTCGGTTCTCGTGCTTGTGTGGCAGATGTTTTTTGCGGTTTACTTTGCTGTGGCGCACTCGGAACGGTCACCCGGCGCCCCGGCATTCCGCGAGCGCTTCCTGGGACCCGTGTTTTTTGGGCCCCATCAGCTCTCGTTTCTCGATCGCATCCGCAACCGCCTGAGAGATCTTGCAAACTATTACTCTGGCAGGGCAGCCAATCCTCCGTCCCCCGGTGCCGTTGTCTCTGCGGTCTCCGGAATTACGGACTCTGCCGTGTCGCGGGCACGGAACGGCAACGGCCTTCTTGCCGCGGTGAGTCCTCCCGGTGCGGACGAGCGCCCGCGTTCTCTTTCCGGCAGCATACAGCGTGATTCGCAGCTGGGAGCGCTCTTTGCCGCAATGCGCCTGTGGCTGAGTGACTCGCGATTGCAGGCGCCCGGTGCTCATCTTGAAGCTTTGGGTTCCGTGTACGAACTGAATCGTCTCGTCAGCGTGCTTGCGGGTGACTGCCTCGGTCATCCTGAGGAGTCCCTTTGGTGGGACCTTGTGGACGCGGAAGGCGTTGCACGATCGATACGCGTGTCTGCGGACATGTGGATGGCGCGGCGGAGGGGTGCGCTCGTGACGCCAGCAGGGTCCAAGCGGCCGGTGACCAATGCAACAATGCTGCACAGCATTTCGCTGGAGGTTCCGAAGTTTGGCGCGCCCGCCTTCTCGCTGGACACGCCGTCAATCTCAATCGACGACGCCCTTTTGTCCGGCATACGCCTCCCTGGATACGTCATCGAATCTCTTTCAGAGGATCTTGAGGTGCTGCGCCAGGCGGCAGAGGAGCATGCCGGGGCGTCTGCGCGGCTGTGTGCCCTTGACGCCGACTACTGCGACATGATCTGCAGCCTCTACCGCAATGTCCCGGAAGACCTTCGCTTGGACATACCCTGCGACCAACGACGCGCAAACCGCGTGTGTGCGGGTCCGGCGCGTCTTGTGTTCCGCTTCCAGCAGCGGGCGATGGATCAGTCTGTTGCGTCTGCAATTGCCGAGAATCGTCGCCTGTACAAGAAGGCAATACAGGCAGACCCTCGCGTGTCTGCACCTGTTTGTGCGGCAATCCTTCGCATGCGTCGCACTGTGCGCGCCCTCGTGTTGACGGGTGGAGCGCAGGGTGCTGCACTCCGGCAGTCGATTCGAGGGATGGCGGTCTACCTCTTCTACTACCTGCTGAACGCCGCCGAAGACAGCACCTTCCCCCCGGCGCTCGTCCTCTTCCACACGACTATCCGTGAGGTCGGGGCGCGATATGTTGCCACGGACGCAGGCGAGTCTGGCATGCTGTTGAAGACCCTTATTGGTCGTCCCGACCGCCTCCCACTCGCCGTCGATTACTTCGACCCGTCCTTGTCGCCAGGCCTGGCTGACCTGTATGGGCGCGTGAAAACCTGCCTGTCTCGTCCTTCGCACGGACCACACTTTGTGGCGTCACTCCTGCACAAATTCGACATGGCGCGATGGTGCGATAGAAATCCGCCCCTGGGAGAGCGCAGAGAGTTCTTGTCGACCCTCGTGCGTGAGCTGTGCAAGTATGGCGTGACTCCGGCACCCGATGTCGAAGATGTTGTTGCATGCGAGGCTGCCATGCTCCGCACTGTTCTTGCTCGTAATTTTGCGGAACTTTATTTGGATGCCCTCGCGTGCTTTCTGAGCGAGTGCGTGGAGGGTCGCCTCCCTGCGTCATGCTGGTGGGATTTTCTTGGACTTTTTCTTCCCTTCGATTGCCTCCCGCAGCAGCGCCCGCTGCCACCGTCTTCACCACCCGCTGCGCACTTACCCGACACATCACCTGGAAAAGATACTGTGGCGGCAGCCCACAGAGCATCCGTCGTGTTGCAACGCGTGGATTGCCTCTCGCTGGCAGATGTAAACGACGCGGTGTCTCTCCTCGCCGACTTCTTCTCGACGCGACGTCGTACGGCGGGCACTCTCTTTGCGCAATGGGTGCCGTATGTTCCCATGCTACGGCGCCTGTTCGGCTACCTCGCGTCGCGCCTGGTGGATACACTTTCTGCCGCTCCGCGCAGCGACGTGACGGGTGCGTGCGAGGCCTTCGAGGCTGTCTGGACCCAAGTCCGCTCGCTGTATTCGCCGTGGCTGTCATCGGAATCCCGCAATCAGCCCGCATGGACCCTGGATGTTACCGCTTCGAACCCGAGCGCCCTCCACGAAATGGTGTCGTCTTTTGCCGCCATTATCCCGCTAATGCACCGCGCCGCGCCATCCGCAAACCTTGCCTCGGATGCACTTCTCGACTACTACGTGGTAGCGCTGGCGCCCAATGCACCAGATTACGTGCTTGCCGTCATTCACGATACCCTCCTTGAGTGTGTGCCATGGGGTGCATTTTTCGCTTCCCCGAAGATGGTCCGCCAGCTTCTCCGTGCTGCGGACGGTGCCGCATGTGTATCCCTTGTGTTTCTAAGCTCTTTTATCCCGCTGCTCGACTGGGAGAGGAGCCTTTCCATCCCTCTCGAATCGCCCTTCTACAGAGAGCTTCTGCGACTCCTCCTAGTGCTTGCATCAGAGCCACGCGTCGTCTGTCGCGACCAATATATCGCGTTCTTGGAGCGTGCGCATTCGTTTGTGTGGGCAACCCTCACACCCGACGACTATCAGGCCGTTCTCGCGTCCGGGGTCGTGCGAGGCAAGGGAGTCGCTGCATTCCAGGAGCGGTCGCCGCTTTCCTCTGGACTGAGGCTGCTTCGCGCGGCGGCAGACATTAGCAGCCACGGAAGATGGGTGTCTGCAGAGCACTTTCGCGCCTCTGTCGCCAAGCTGCGCTGTTTTGTGCGGTACGCCGTCGAGATGATCACGCCTGCAACAAACTTGTCTGGACTGCAGTACACGGCCGCCATGCGCGAGATGCTCGGATACGCCGGCGGCATTGTCGTCGCCCCGTCGCTTGTTGCCGGGCTTTCCCCTGATGCTGGCGCGGAGGCTGTGCGGCCCGTGCTGCAGGACATATTCCAGCTGTTCAACAGATGCGAGGGGGGCGAACTTGCCGTGGGCACTTTCTGCACAGCGACGATCGACTATGTCGCCTTGTCAGCGCCGGGTGAGCTCATGTGCCCGCTGCTGGTGTCGGCGGGGGCGATTGCATCTGTCAAGCGGATGTCTGTGGTGTTTGAGGCGTGCATTTCTCGCTTTTACGAGTGTGAGATGGACGCGGCTGCACTTGCTGCATATGGGGCGACGTCGGGCCAAGCAGGCTGGGAGCCGATCATGCGCAGTCTTGCTGCACCGGAGCTCACCTACGACGAGTTCTTGTCACAGAGCGTCTTGCAGGGGTGTGCGCTGACCCTCCACGCACACGCACTGCAGCTGCTTGCCGCGTGCGACGCAAAGGAGGGCGCTTCGTGCGCGGCGGGGCTTTGGAATGTGGAAATCGACATTTCGCGTTGGATTGTGAAAATGCGGCCGACAGAAGGCCCTCGCGACTGTGCGTATGTGCTATTAGTATGCCGCTACATCCTTCTGCTGGTGCGTTTGTCTGCGCTTGTGGACTCGGGCCGCGACCACGCAAGGGATGCGCAACGGCGGATGATGGAGCTGTGCCAGGCACTTGCGCGCCTTGGTGAAGACAAGGACTCCGGAGGCGTGCTTGGCGCCATTGGTCTTGGCGCAAAGAGCCCTTACTCGCTGCCATTTAGGCTCGCGTGTAGGGCACTTGCCGCTTTCATAGCGTCACGTACTGGTGGAATGGACGGCGGTGGTGGCGATACGCCTGCCCAGCTGCGCGCGCGGCTTCGAGAAGTGGAGCAGTTCGTTCAGGGACTGACTTCTCTTAGCAAAAAGTCGGCATATTCCGAGCGGTTTGCGGCTGAAATCGCTGCACTGACGGACATTGTGGTGCGGTCGGGTGGCGGACTGCTGGATGGGCCGCTATTTGTTGCCGAACTTGTGCGTCGGCTGTTTCCCCGGCAGCGCTTTATGCAGTGCCTGGTCACCGTTTATTGATACATGGCGCGGTAATTGATTGTGGTTTGATTGTGGTGTCGTGGCATAGCTCTCTCTCGAGTGGTGTGCACGTTGTGCTCTTTAAGGCCCACGCCGTAATGCCTGCGTTTCGTTGTATATGCCATCACCGATATGGATTTTGCAGCAGCTGTCCCTGCTGCAGTGCCCCTGTCCTTTTTATTGCGCATCTTTCCTGGTTTTCATGAGGTGGACATACTTTATAGATACATATATCTTGCTGTCCCCGGCTTCTCTTTCCCTCTCGCTAGTCTGCTTTGACCTCCTTCAAATCGATCGAATGACCATATGAAGAAGCAATATTAACGCAAAATAATAATGTTGCGACTGTGTGCGAGATCGCCTGTGTCCGCAAAGGTCCAACTCGGCGGTCACGTGATCTCATTTCTCATTTAGGCTGATGGTCAGTGGATCAGCAGCCCAATTACTTTTTAACAAACAGAAAAGAATAGATAATGCAACAGGCGCTTCTTTGTTGGTATAGTCAGCGCTGCGAGTGAGCACGTTGAGGCAATACGTGAGGCAATAAGATGGCGATGCGCGGAGGGAGGGGTGGTTTTGGACGGGGCCGTGGAACTCCCCTGGGACCGCCGGGATCACTTGGTCCGCTGCCGGCTCAGACGCAGGCGCCAAACACATACCCGGTGGGGCTCTCATTGCCGCTGGTCTCATTGATGACGTTCAATCTGGTGTTGCTGTTGCATCATGTATGCCCAGAGCGTTAAAAGACTATCTCTCTGCTTTCCTAATATTCCATTACCTAATCTTGTTCCTGCATCGTGAAGACTGTTGAGAATTTACCGCCAATCAAACCACTCACGGAAGCCGAAGAGTATCTTGTAAAAAAGTCTGACGAGATTCGAAGGGCGATGCGAGAGTCTCCATTTTATTTGCAGTATAAAGTGCAACAGAAAGGTGTGGTCTCTGATTGTGCGGTGTGCACCCCTTGACATAGCACATCTTCTCGGTTTTCCATTGTTTCCTGCTCCTCATTCTCCCAAACTCCGCCCTTCAGATGTTGAGCGCTATGCCGATAGATACAAGCCAGTCGATCGACGAATATGCGAAAGGCGGTTGGCTGATAGCGAAGTTGGTGCGTTGCCTGTCTGCGTTGTTGCTCTGCCATAACTCAAATGATGTGTATCATCATGCACCAATGTGCAATATGGATCGTTTATGTATCCTTGACTCTCGTGATATTTGTGTGTGCGTGTGTATGTATGTTGTGTGGTTTGTGTTTGCCCAGCGTATATGGATTTTTCTGGCTGCTCTGGCGTCGTGGTGGTCAGTCCGCATGTATAGAGTATCCCCCCGTCCAGCATGCTCACAATTTTACACGCAACAACCCTCGTGCATGCAACTGCAGACTTTATTGTGTTTCCGATGGAGCTCAAAGTGAAGCGACTCAGGAGCACAGGAACACGAAAAGGTCCGCTTGTTGCCGTTCCGCGTGTGCCGCCCAGGCGAGTGAAACGCGTCCGCATTGAAGACGCACCCGTCACCGTCGATGATCTGGACGAGCTCGATCGAAAGCCCGTCGATAATGACAACGATGATGAAAAAGAGGCTGGAGAGGTGTGTGCAGACAGTCCAGCATTGCAAACCCAAGTGTGGCACGTTTTTTCCGATCGTCGATTGGGTAATTGACGATTATGTATGCGTTTGGAGGGTGTCCGTTGAATATCCTCTAATTGTATGTTGGGGGATCTTAACTTTTGAATTTGAAATTCTGCTTTCTTTCGTGCGTGCATTTCAGGAGGAGAAAGAGGGCGGAGGGGACGATGAAGATGGCGAGAAGAACGAGGACGAATACTACGACGAGGAAGACATGGAAGAAGGCACTGACTATAACACAAACTATTTCGACGACGGCGGCGACTATGGATTCGACGACGACGGAGGTGATGATGGTGGGTGGAGGCAGGGCGTGTCGGTGGATGGAAACATTTTTTCTGTAACATGCTATGTTAATCGGTGACACTCAATACTGATCTCGTGTGTGTGTTTGTGTGTGTGTGTGTGTGTGTGTGTGTGTGTGTGTGTGTCATCTTTCCCGTTTCCATGCGCACATTGCAGAGGGCCCATCGTTTTGAACTCCAACAAATATGGAAAAAAACGCGGATATGGCTGGCTCACCATTATCTGCATTACAGGCCGTACACACGCTTGCACTCCTGCCCTTTTTATACACCTGGCTTGATAGCAGCAGATCGAGGCGCCAATTTAGAATGATTTTCCAGGAACATTTTATTCGTTGACAATAGCGTGGCCAAGTAGTTCAGTACAGCTAAGCTTGCATGGAGCCCTTGAACCTCAGCAAGAGAGGAACTTTTTGTTCAGCGAGCTGTGTTTGCGGGGTTCAGGCCACCCCTTGTGCCATGAGGAATGGCTTGGGCGATCTTAACGCACGGGCATAACAAATAAGCAACTTCTCCGTGGCTTACTAAGGCCAGAACAGTGCTCACGCGCCCCGTGCGTTGCGCAAAGGCAATGAGCGGCTAACGGAGCGTCCCGACCACGGCTTCAGCGGCTGTTACACATAAGCATGCACGTGACCGCCATTTTCATGATGCAATCACGGGATGGTGTCATCAGAGCCTGGCGTCTGATTGGACAGCATTTTGCGGCATGTGACCGGCCGAATGGCTGAATGTGTAATCGACGGAACCGTGAGTTATGCAACTAAGGAACTGCCGGCGGGAAATCTAATGTTATATATCCGATTGTCTTTTGCTTTTATTATTTAAAGCAATATCGAGAAAAACACGAAAGCTGCTTTATACTGGGAAGATGGCGCAAGCAACAGCGCCGCGCATATTGCTCGCTCTTGCCCTTCTTGGGTCTGCCATTGCCGTGCCCATTGTACACACTGAAAGTGTTGGGGATGCGGCAGCAGACGAAATCACCAGCCTCCCCGGCCTCAGCGGAACACTCCCCTTTCACCAATATGCGGGATATGTGAATGTTGACGAGAAGAACGGACGCAATCTTTTCTACTGGTTTACTGAGGCAGAGACCAACCCGTCGACGGCGCCCCTTGGTAAGGCCCATCACTTATCCCTTTCTGTGTCGCATCACGATGTAAAAAGCGGTTCAACGCTAAACAGCATATTCTCTCATGCCCCTAAAATTCAAATGATGCAGTTCTTTGGCTGAACGGCGGCCCCGGCTGCTCTTCCATCAGCGGCTTCTTCACGTGAGTATTTGTGCAAATGTGCCTCAGTAAGAAGAATAAATGCCCGTCTTCTAACACATAATATCTTTTTGTTTTGCCTCGCGCTCTTCCGTTCGCAACAATACGTCGTGGCGACTCGATCTGAATGCAGTGAGAACGGGGTACGTGTGGCGTGTGTGCATCATGAGGGCGTTGGTATGATCATCCCAAGTTCGATTTTGATTTCATGTTTCGCGTATTCCTAATATTTATTTTCCCAATGAACTCCTGCGCCATACAGCCCTTCCTCGTTCAGTCGGACGGTGCTACGCTGCAGCTCAACGATCATGCGTGGAACAAGGTCGCCAACGTGCTCTGGCTCGAGTCGCCGGCGGGCGTTGGCTTCAGCTACTCTGACACAAAGTCCGACTACAACACAAACGACCTCCTCACTGCGCAGGACTCGTACCGCTTCCTGCAGAATTGGCTCGAGAAGTTCCCCCAGTACCGCGAATCCCCCTTCTACATTACTGGCGAGTCGTACGCAGGTGTGTTAAAGTGTATGGCGAAGGCGATGCGGTTTCCGGTCGTAATATAGCTATACTGATTTGTATCGTGACCCTCTACACGATCAGAGTAACCCAGTCTGTCATGCTCTGCGTGTTTGTACCGTGCTGACACTCGCTTCTGCGGATCATAACGTACAGGACACTACATTCCCAACCTTTCCAAGCAAATCCTCGACGGGAATGCAAACGGCACCGAGAAGAAGATCAACCTCCGCGGTTTCGCAGCAGGCAACGCGCTTACCAACGAGCCTGACGATTTCAATGCCCCGATGACCTTCTTTTACACTCACGCGCTCATTTCGCCCCAGGATTACAAGGCCGCTTTCGATGCATGCAAGGGGGATTTTACGAGCTCGGACTCGACATGCGTGAACCTCGTCGCCGCCGCAACGCAGACTGTTGGCAACATTGACTCGTATGGCATATATGAGGACATTTGCACAAACGGCCAGGTCCGCAGCCACACGCAGGCGTCGATGCTCCACGCCCGCTACTTTGCATCCAAGCGCCAGAGCAAGAACCTCCGCGAAATGCCCTACACGCCGCCGTGCATCGACAACTTTGTTCAGACGTACATCAACGTGAGTACGCTGAGACATGAATGGAGCGTGTTCTTGTGCTCTCTCGCACGCAGGATACTGCCACTAGTGTTTGGGAATCCGCATGACTTTCCTGTTTAGCTGTCAACGCGTCCCCCCCTTTTTCTGCTTATATCGTTATCTTTCCACCAGGGGTACTGATTAAACTCCCACTCGTGTGACCCCGTTATCCTTTCTTTGGTTGGTCTCTACAGCGCGCCGACGTCAAGACGGCCGTCCATGTCAAGTCGAGCATCTCGTGGGAGCAGTGCACAGGCAACATCAACTACGACTTCAACCACGGCTCAATGCTGTCTCTGTACCCCCAGTTTTTCGAGGCTGGGCTGAATGTGCTCGTGTACTCTGGCGACACAGACGGTGTTCTCCCGACTGTTGGCACGGAGGGATGGCTCGCCCGCCTGCCCATCAAGGTCACTGCCCCGTGGCGTCCGTGGATCGGGTCGGACTCACAGGTTGCAGGCTACGTTACCATATACGACAAGCTGACATTCCTCACCATCAAGGGCGCTGGCCACATGGTATGTATCAGCTTTGTATTCGCAAGTGCGCTGGCACTGCCCTTCTCTCTCGCTCTTTTGTGCAGTTTTTGCTCGTGATTGTTGTTTGCCTAGTCACTTTTGCGCGGCGTCAGATTTAAACAAATTCTGAAATATGAACAATTTGTTTGTCTCACCTTTCTTGTGCTCCTCAGGTGCCCGAGTTCAGGCCCATCCACGCTCTTGACTTTCTCTCGCGCTTCCTCAACGGCAAGCCCTATTAAATTACCCGCATTTGCGTCGCATAGCTTGCGTCGGGCGTCCTTAAACTGCTGACTTCAGTTCAGTACGCAAGCCGGAGTATTGATTGTTGGTGGATCTCCGAGGATGCTTATAGCGCCCTTGGTTTCCTCCTTGTATGAATCACAAGACCAGCGCTGTTGTGCGCTTTGACAAATACACGCGACACATCTTGGGGTGTGCCAGTCAAGTTGCTTGATTGTTGTAAGCAGAGTACTGAGAAGGCATCGGTGCTCACGGAAACCCCTGGCCTACTGTAGCCCTGGTGAGGGATGATATCAGAGAACTCATACTAAGCTCAGCACTCATACTAAGCTCAGCATCCTGAGACGATACGGCCCATTACACAGTATGTATGCATTGGGCTTCCTCCGATTGTACCCACGCAGGTCAGTGCTGTGTGACATTGAGAGTCATTTAGTCCAGTCCAGTGGATCACCGTTCAGTCCGGGGCACATGAAATTTGCGATATCTCGGCAGTATGGCAGGTTGTTACCGGCCGGCACTGACTGAAGAGTCGACCGGTCCGAGCCTCCGCTGATCATGACGGCCGTTCCAATTCAACCGGGCGTGCACGTATAGTCACTGGCAGTGCTGGACGCAGCATCAAAGAAGGGGTTGTGTGCTCAATGACGGCTGTTTGCGAATTTGAAAATTTCACAACTTATTCATCTTTAGTTTTTTTTGTAGCTGATATTTGTGCTGCACTGCATCGACTATTATACACAATGGAGGTTACTCCGGCCGATGCCAGTGCAACTGCGCGGCTTCCTGCGGTTGGGAGGGTGTCCGCAGTTCCTGGCAGCATGAATGTCTCTCTTCATCCGCTCGTCATCATCAACATCTCAGACCATTTTACGCGCATGCGCATGCAATCTAGGAATGAACATGCAACAGGTGTGTAAACGCGGCGGTCGCCCTTTTTTGCCGCTAAACTAACTCTTGGACCTCTGCAACATGCCAAGTTTGCAAATGCGTTTCGCTTTTTTAAGTGAGTTGTGTTTCCCCTGGGGTTTTTGCAGCTGTTGGTGCGATTTTGGGCGTGCAGAGTGGGCGCAACGTCGAGATTTTCAACTCGTATGAGCTCCTTGTGAAGGCATCTGATAATGGCTCCGCGGTCGTGGACCACGTATACTTCCTTGCAAAGCAGGAGCAATGTGAGTGCATCCACCACATGCTGCCGTATCTGTTTGCGACCAGATTTTCCGCTCTTGTTTGTCCTTTGTTGTCCCACTCGCACAACGTAACAACTCAAAAAGTCATGTTGTTACGTGTGTTGGCAGTCCGCAAGGTCTTCCCAGCCTACGACTTTCTCGGCTGGTACTCTGTCGGTGCGACGCCGGGGCCACTTGAAATGCACCTTCATGCACAGGTATATATATATATATATATATATATATATATATATATGCTCATGAATGTCTATTCGCAGTGCATCTTGCTTTCACCGCATGATGTGAGTTCCTATTTTCATGTAGGGGCACACGCCAGTGCCAATGGAAAATGTGCCAGAAATATGAACAAACGTCTTTGCTCGAGTGCATTTTGTGGATTTCTGCTTTTTATATATATAAATATCTCGAGAGCAAGGGATGATGCTGAAATTTAACTCCATTTCGCGTTTGCATGCCTCCATAGATTGCGGAACTCAGCGAAAGCCCGCTGTTTTTACAGTTGGACGCTTACTCGAAGGCGGGGACTTCCGATCTTCCCATCGCCGTTTACGAATCGATGCTTGAGGTCGCAACTGATCACGTTCAAATTGTTCTTACTCCACTGACGTACAAGATTGAGACGGGAGAGGCTGAGCGCATCTCTGTGGATCACGTGGCCAAGATTGGGACAGAGGGCACAGGGCACAAATCTGCAGGTCTGTGCAGAGCGGGCGTCTTGCTTTTGTTGATGGATTTTGTGCTGTTGTTGTCGTTATTGTCTTCTGTTGGTGTCGCGTGGATAGTCTGTCTGCAGCAGATGGAAGGAAGCTCGTGGTAGGGACATGTCTGTGTTCTGTGCGGAGGGCTCTCCGAGGCACACCCACGTGCTCGTCAAGGGGCGGTGACCATACCAGAGCTTTAATTTATGCATGTGAAATCGCACTCACTGTCGTCCCTTGCTTCACTATGAAACGCCTCCATTGCATTAGTGACGACACACTTGACTGGGCAGTATAATGCCATCGCAATGCTCCACGCGCGAGTCAAAATTATTCACGAATATCTCGCCAAGGTCCAACGAGGTATGCATTGTGTTTTGCAATGCCGGTGTGCTTGTGTGTCGTGTGTGTGTCTGTGTGTCGATGGTTCTTCAAGTTTGGGAATGACTAAACCATATGCTCATTCTCTTGCGCTAATGCTGAGTGTGCATGATACCTATCGGCCCCTGTATGTGAAATGATGCCTCTGTTGGTGGACAGGTGAACTGCAGGCGAATCCGGCGATACTGCGATCGGTGGCGAGCCTCACGGCGCGACTTCCAGCTCTCGACACACCCCAGCTGCGACACGAGTACATTTGCGTGAGTGCAAATGCGCCTGGAATGTTAATGGACTGTGAAAGGCCCCTACATCTCCAACTCCATTTCCGCCGCCAAAATTCGATTGTGTGTTGAGCGTCTAAATTTAATCACACACACACACACACACACACACACACACACACACACACACACACACACACA
>CALSCR010003781.1:0-13264 GCA_943704495.1 Pigoraptor chileana | reverse complement strand
GGGGGGGGACAGTGAAGGTGGAGAGAATGGAGGACGTCAGAGCACATCTGCTTTGCTCGACTGACCAGGCGTGCCAATCACAATGTCGACGCCCTCGCGCAGGCGGCGCACTTGCTGGTCGTAGCCCACGCCGCCATAACACACCAGTGAACGAAGGTTCACGCTGCTGTCAAACTTCTCACATTCGCGCCAAATCTGCGTTTCGCATTGAGTGGTGAAGGGCGGTGAGTGTTGCAATTTCGCACAGCGAGGCGAGAACTTAGTATGGTGTAGTAGCATGTGCGTCCCGTGTATGCCATGTGGTGAAATTGTGAGATTCAATCAGTGTCTTGGCGCTGTGCCCAAGGACTCCACAGATGTTGTGTTGAGAGAGAAAGTACTGCACGTATGGTACTGTGTGCTTATGTGTCTGGAATAAGGCTGCGTCTGTCGATCTGCCTGCAGATAACTGATGGCGTGCGGGTGGCGCACCTGCGTTGCAAGCTCTCGCGTGGGGGACATGATGATTGCTCTGGGCGACTTTCCCGGCGGCTTCAAAGCAAGGCGGTGGAGCAAGGGTAGCACAAAGGCAAGTGTCTTTCCACTCCCTGCGCATGCAGCATGATTAAGCATAGGATCAGGCATGGTTCAGGCATGGTTCAGCATATGACTAATCTATGATTAAGTATATGAGAAAGGGGGAGAAGGATACGGCGTGTGAACGTACCAACCAGACAGCAGTCTACTACAAAGTAAACTCTCACAGCACGCACAATGTGACGAACCACGCAAACTCACCGGTCTCTGCGCGTCCCAGAATGTCATTTCCCTTCAGGAGTGAGGGAATCGCGCGCTCTTGGATCGGAAATGGGTCGGACATGCCATTTGCCGAGAGCACGCCGACAAGCTTGGTGTTCAGCCCAAGCAGCTCGAATCCAGTCGCAACATCTTCCACGGCATCCACCTCAATCGCATCAACTGTTTCAGTTGCTTCGGTAGTCTCTGCGACCGAGTGTGCCGTCGCCGACGTGTAGTGACGGACGGCCAGCGACCGTGCGGGGGCGATAAGCGCAGAGGACGTGTGTGGACCGCGCGCCAAAACCGACGCCGTCACAACTGCAGGGCGGGATGCGCGCGCACTTGTGGCGGCACTCTGCGCAACGAGACGGACGGCGGCGACAGCCGTGCGTGCACAGGCAACCGAGGCGCGTGCAGACAGCATTTGTATGCGTGAATAACTTGAAACCGGGGTAAGTGCGAGAATTTTGAAATGTGCCGGCACAATATATAGATGACCAGATGCCGCATGCAATACTTTCCACCCAATCACTGTATATGTATGTGCAAGGAGTGTACCTAACCGTTGTTCTCTGCCCGTCCTTGAGTGTGTGCATTGTGAATATGATATGCGCTGTTGCATGTGTGTGTGTGCGGGTGGGACCACGGGCCGCCACGTGCAAACCTCGGTTGATGTCATTTCTTTTTTCTGCCGAGTGAGATTGACTTAATCGCTCATTTGGTCTGCTTGAATAAGTAGCCTTCGGAGTAGTGTCGTCACCAGTTTGATATTTTACGACAATTGTGTGTATCGGAAAAATAACAAATAACAAATCGGAATGTATTTTACGTATGGAAATTTCACTGCGGCACATCAGCAGTCCATGTGGCTGAGGGCGACTTGCCTTGATCTTGAGGATGGATCAAGCTTGTTTTAATCTTGCATCTCAAAAAGCAATCCGCTTTCGATTATCACGAAAGTTTGACCCTTTATTGACCACATATCATCTGCAAGAATGGACTTTTCTCAGCTCAGTGAAGCCGACCAGCGGGAGATGATGCGCGTGCTGGAGCGCAAACAGGTAACGTTCGAAACGACGTCGTGCAATTTGTTGAAAGATCGACCTCACTCCCTTGGTGAACACTGATGGTTTTCTCTGAATTCCTCGTTGCAGATGCAAGATTTCCTAAAGCTGTACAATGGACTCACGGAGCGGTGTTTTACCGACTGTGTCAACGACTTTACTTCTCGTGATGTGGGCAACAAGGAGGTATGCATTGCAATTATCTTATAATAAGTAGATGCAAAGAAATATGCGTGCTATTATCTTTAATATTTGATGGTACTCGTGCGATGAAAATGTGTGAAGTACCTACATGTCTAACCAGCTTTATGTGCGCAATTTTTCGGTCCATTACACAGGATGCGTGTGTGGGCATGTGTGTTGAGAAGTTTATCAAGCTCTCGCAACGGATTGGACAGCGCTTTAGCGAACAGCAGCAACAGGGCAAGTGAGCCTGCCCTGGTGGCGGTCTCCTGTGATTTTCGCGTTCCTCTCTTGAAGCAGCGTCTAAAGCATCCATCAGGCACCTTCTTCATGGCGGTCTGCGCAAATGCTGTTCACGCGCGTACATTGAGCGGTGGACATGCAACCCAATCTGCTGCACCTAGAATCGCCAACCTCAAACACAAAGATAACTGAGCAAATTTTTTTTATTAGGGGGCGCCGTTTCATATTCTTCGTCGTTTCACCTCGCGATCGTCCGCCTCCCTGCCCATCCCCGCTGCTGATGGGGCCGGGGCGGGTGGGACTGGAGGGGCGGTATTCACACGTGGCACAGGCACAACTGGTGGTCGCCACTGCGGTTGAGTAGTATGTCCCGTGTGACGCGGTGTGTGATAGGGATAGTATATGAGTGCTGTTGTCGGCAGTCGCAAGTTGTGGGGCATAGCCGAAGTTGGAGCTGGAGTTGGAGTCGCGCCGATTGGTGGGGCAGCCTCATAGTGACGCGGGAGCATTCCTTGGGGGGCGTGCTGTGGGGGCCATGGCGGCGGCGGCGGCGGCGGCGGAGCGTGTGTCACGTGGCGGGCGAGTGTGGGTGGCTGGTTGGGCGGCGGCGGCTGGCTATGGCGGCTGCGGCTTCCTTGACTGCCAGTCCCCAACGCGTGTGCCGTGGCGGGAGCAGTCGCGTAATCAGCAACCGCAGCAACCCCATCAATGGCAGAAGGATTTCCTCCAGAGGCACGCCCTCTGCTTCCATTGCCATCTCCGCCGCTGTCACGTGACAAGGCGCCTAGCTTGGCCGAAACAGCACGCCGTCGGTCGAGTAATTTGTCTCGCGCATCGTCCAATGATTCAAATTCGGGAGCATAAGTCACGTGCAAAAGCTGTCCAAGGAACGAATAGTCATCCAGCTTGCGCTTGGCAATCCTACGTCATAGTGCAAGAGCATGTTGGTGCAGTATTTGAGACAGTGTGGTGTGTGCAAGTATTGGGTACCGAGTTAACTCGAGTGAAAATAACCGCACAACCAGCGAGGTGTAAGAGGGAGGAAACCTCCAAGCAACAGCTCGTGATGGTGGAGGAGGGCGCACCTGGCAGCCCTGATGTCCTTGAACTTGATCCAGTAGACGTCCGTAAAAGGCTCGCTTGGGTATTCATCCAACAGCCGATATCTGTCGAAAAACAAGAACCCAACAATTCAAAGTCCACTCTCAACACATGCAGGCAAAGAATATACACAAAATAACAACGGATGCAAACCAGAGACTCACTCCTCAATGTCTCCGTAGAGAGCAAATAGCTCGAGTAGCTCCTTTGTCGCGCCGAGTGCGGGGACGTCCTGCACTAGGAGGTACTTTGACTCGCGACTGATGCTGTACGCCTTCACAGCCCTGTGAAGCGGCAAGGCACGTGCACACAGAAGTATGAACACGCGCATCATTATTAGTGCAAAGTCAAATACGCAAATGCCGACGCACGCATGTGTCTGCACGTGCCTGTCCCTGCGTCCCTCCCGGTATGTCGGACGGTCGACCACATCCTGCCGCATGTGCAGCCGCGCATGGGGCGCACTCGCTGCCATCACGGGAGCATTCACTCGGCCCGCAACTGCCGCACAGAAGAAGTGGATTCTGCCTCTTGCACTGCACACCAATCGCTGGCAGTATTTGTGCTTGTTTGACATCCCGCAATGATAATAAGGAAAAAGTGGAATCAGGTCACGTGATGCGCCAACGAGTGGGATTTGCCGAAATGTCGCAAACTTGAACTGCATGAAACGTCCACCAATTGCACTTAATACTGCACAAGATGCACTACTGTCGTGCAGTTTGCACTCAAACGCCTCTTTTTCTCTACCAAGAACAGCAACATTACTTGTACTCGCTGTGTGGGATCTGTGGGGATAAGAGACAAATTCTTGATGGTCTCGTGGATCCTTCTTTGCGCCCATCTTTCCTGGTCTCATGCGCGGGTGCCTGCGTGGCACAATCTCAACACGAATTCGGTGTTAGCTTGCCTCTTACGAGACTCTGCATCTCGACAGACTGTGCAGTTTCGGAACGACTGGGCTTGTACAACGGGCTGAGTGACTGATAATTTGAAGATGGCTGCGCTTACTGCAGTCTCTGAATTCTGGAGAGGTGTGGGACTTCCGGATGTCCAGGTGTGTGCATGCATGTGTTTGTGGTGTCTATGAGTGGTATGCAAATGTGCATTTGTGTCTGTTCATTTATTGGGTAAGTGTCTGTCTGTTGGTACTCCCTTTTTTCAGTTGAAGTCGATGGGCGTGTGACTAAGGCGTTTTGTGTTCTCTCTCTCTCTTTTGTTCATTTGTGGAGTCCATGGGCACAGCGCCTAAGCGTTGACTTGAATCCTATATATCTCTCTTTTTTATAATTTCCTTGTGGAGTCCATGGGCACAGCGCCTATGACACTGACTTGAATCCTACATCTTTTATTATTTCCCGTGTGGAGTCCATGGGCACAGCCCCTACGACACCAACTTGAATCCCACATTTCCATTCCCCAGTGACATTCTATTTTCAATTTTATGTCGTCGTGTCATTTGCGCGCCATTTGCGTGTCACTGAGCTTGCATGGCGCATTATGGGGAGAAGCGTTCTCAACGCGCATCATGCTCTGTGCTGATGATGATCCTGGCAATGCAATACACAATGTCAACGTAATGACAACCGCAAACCGCACAACACAACACCATTATCATCGCCATCATTCAACGCAGCGGGACCTGGAGGCCGCCGCCAACGACATTGCGGCACGGCAGGAGGAGAGCGAGAAGAGTCGGCGGCGCCTGGTAGAGCAGACGAGGGATTTCAAGAAGAGCGCTTCTGAGGATGCACGCAAGGATGTGGCTGTGCTTCTTAAGGGCTACCAGGGCGAGGTGGATATGCTCAGTCGGCGGAGCAAGGCGGCGGAGGCGGCCCTGCTGGATGCATACCGACGACTCGCCGGTGCCCCGGATCCCTACCCTGCGCTGGGCGACGCATTGCGCGCGCAGCACTTGGCGCAGCAGCGGCAGGGTGCGACAATGTCACGCGAAGGGGAGGCTGAGCTGAGGCGTTGGAAGGAGACGGCGGAGGAGTATCGCCTGGAGCTTGCGCAGGCCAAGAACCAGGACATAACGATTGCGCAACTGCAGCGCCGCGTGCGTGAGCTTGAGAGTAACGCAGATTCGGCGGTGCGCGTGGCTGCGGCGGAGGCGGAGGCCCGCATTGAGGCCGTCCACGCAGCACGGGAGAGGGAGCTGCACGAGCAGCAGATACAGCTGGCGACGCGCTTGGGCGTGGCTGAGGCGGCGATGAAGGACCTGCAGGGGTCGCTCGACAGGGCGCACTCGGAGGCGCTGCTGTGGCGGTCACGGTGCGACGAGATGGCCACGGGACGCTCTGCGGAGGTGCGTTGTCGTGGGCGCGGATGGGGGGGGGGGATCGGGTAGATTATTCTTTTTAAATTTGGAACTCCTTTTTACGCGCGTTGCCCTGCTCTCTGTATCTCTCTGTTGGAGTCGAGTGGGCTTGTGACCAAGATGTTTCAGTGCTGATGGTCTCAAATGTCCTGTTCCTGCAGCTACACAGATCGGTTGTGCTATATTGTTGTTGTTGTTGCTGCTGTTGTTTTTGTTCTGTTTTTTTGTTGCTTCTACTAATGGAAAAAGTCGCCAATCTGCTCGCCCGTCCTGCGTCGTTGCTGCAGGCGGAACTCCTCGCCGTAGAACTGGAGCGCGCACAGCAGCAGCTGCACTCAGCGGAGGCCCACGTGACTGCCCTGCAACTCGAAATAAACGAGTGCAAGGTGCGCTTTTTTGTCGCCTGTTGCTGTTTTTCTCTGTGTATATTTCGCGTCTCCAGGAATGTCCTGCTTGTTACATTAATTTCATGTATGGTATGGCATGTGCGTTATCTCCGTCATCTTTCGGTTAAGCCCAACACAATCTCACAGCTGTTTTGGTTTGGGTCGCTGTCATCGCTGTGATTGTTGTTGTCTGCTGTTGTTGCTTTCGATGCTATGCTTGTGCGAGTGAAGAACGGCGCGGCTGCCCTTGCAATGGACGGCAATGCGATGAGCTCGTCGCTGGAATCGCACCGAATGGAGCAGCGCATGGATGCCATGGCCCGCAACAGCCTCGAGGCCGATTTGGCGGCAAAGGAGAGGGAGATCACCATGCTTGTCAATGAACTCCACGCCGTGCAGGTGTGTGGATGTGTGTGGATGTGCACAGTGTTGTGCTCATTTCTGCGTGCTTTTCCCAACTCTATCTGCCCGTTCAGAATCACAACGCTGCATACTGCGCGACGATGCAATAACAGCTGTCCCCATTTTGTCTCTCTCTCTATTTTCAATCTTCTCTTGGAAAAAACATACTCACTCCCACATACACACACGCACACACGCACACACTCACACCGACTCTGGTGGTGCTCATCCACTCCAATTGCCCACTCACTCAATCACGCAACCGTCGCAGGCCAACCTTGCACGCATTCGACAGGCCAGCGAATCGACCGTTGGCGCACTTGAGGACGAGTTGTCGCGCAAATCAGCCGAGATTGACCAAATGCGCGCGCAGCTGATGTCCTGCGCCGACTATGAGGACGTTCGTAGGGAGTTGCAGATACTCAAGTCAATCGAATTTGCCGATGTCCATGTTGCGACGGGGGTGAGTTTGTGTCTCTGTCTCTGTTTCTGTCTCTGTCTCTGTCTCTGTCTCTGTTTCTGTCTCTGTTTCTGTCTCTGTCTCTGTTTCTGTCTCTGTTTCTGTCTCTGTTTCTGTCTCTGTTTCTGTTTCTGTCTCTGTCTCTGTCTCTGTCTCTGTCTCTGTCTGTCTCTGTCTCTGTCTCTGTCTGTCTCTGTCTCTGTTTGTGTCTCTGTCTCTCCGTCTTTGTCGGAGAGGCGGAGAGCATTCGTTTTTTGGTAATGGTGTGTAGTCGCAATCTTTGGTCGGTGCTGTGTGTGACAATCAACCTCTGTGGTATATTGTGTGAGACTAAGTGATATATGTATCAATATATGTGTGTGTCTTCATGTCTTTGTGTTGTCTCTGCCACTTGTGCATCTGCGCCCGCGCGCCCTATGTGGTGTGTATGTTTGTGTCTGTGTATAATTTGTGTGTGCTTGATCCGATTGCAGGTTGAGGGTTCTGCAAAGACCCTCGAGGTGCTTCTTCTCGAGAAAAACCGCCATTTGCAAAGCGAGAACACGGGACTCAAAAACGCACTTTCTGACGGGGCGCGGGTGCGTTTTGAATGCCCTTTTATGTGCTATTGTGCGTTTTGAATGCCCTGTTATGTGCTGTTGTGCGTTGTGTTTGCTCCTATATTGTTTTTGGCGATGAATGATCCATGTGCTTTACTGTGTCTCTCCTAGTCTTGGTTTGTGATGTTTGCTTTGCATTGTCAGTGGAAGTAGAAGTACTTTTGTTGAATCCAATAGGCATAGCGCCCAAGGCAATGCCACCGACTTGAGTCTATGCGTCTAGTATGGAGTATGGAGTAACTGCTGTTACTGCGTGATTCGTGGGACTCTAACATCCTATCGAATCCATGCGATGTAATTTGATGTTTTTGGTTGTGCGTGTGCATGGGCATGGGTGCATGCGCGGTTTGGTGCAGGCACTCGCCGATGCTGAGGAACGCCTCAGCTCGACGGCAA
This sequence comes from Pigoraptor chileana, assembly GCA_943704495.1. NCBI lineage: Eukaryota > Filasterea > Ministeriida > Capsasporidae > Pigoraptor > Pigoraptor chileana. Next base: position 5,333 of record CALSCR010003781.1, on the reverse strand, counting down.
CGCTTGTGTCGGAGCAGGCAAGGCTCATTTCACAGCTGGAATCGGACCTTTCCCAAATTCGAACAGTGTCGACGCGTGGGTGCCTCCAATTGCCCACTAAGTTTGCCTCTCTTATTCATGTTGACTTAGTGTGCTAAAATTCGATGCCGGAGCACGCACACCGGTTTTTTGGTGTCTTTTAGAGTAAGCAGTGTTGTATGTCCAGCGGTGTGGCGGGACAGTTTGTGCCAGCACGGCCTCAGACAAAGCTTTCTGCACTCTCGCATCGCGCTTCATCTCTTGTGGAGTTTTGTGGGCAAAGAGACTGAGACGCTTGACTTTGGTGCACTCTGTCAAGGTGATGGGCACAGCGCATGTTCGACACTGATATTGATTTTATTTGATTTTTTTTTCCTTTGTCTGTCTGTCGATTTGCACGCACTGTGGCACTGCGTGTCACCGCCTCATTGCATTGCCGGTTGCATTCTGCCAGTGCAAACGTCGATTGAGATGCAGCAGAATGCAATTGGGAATGGGCTGATGTCGAGCATCAACGCGCGGTCCCCTTCAATCAGTGGGTTGTTTGCGTCCAGTGCTTTGCCGCAGCTGAATCTCCGTATGTGCACATGCGGGCATTGTTAATGTGTATACACTCGCACTGTTGCACTGGACGCTCATACGCACAATTCCTCGCTTCTGTGTACTGATACGACACTTACGCACACATGTACACTTACACTCACCACATATACACATATATTCATGTACCCACTCATGCATACATGCATGCACAGCGCACGACGACAATGTGCAGCTTTTGCCGCTTTCGAGTGCACCGATGTCCCCGTCGCCCATCGCGGGTGACAGGGAATCTGCCGATGCAGGTATTCTCACCATCGTCGCGAGCCAGAGGGACCGGTTTCGGCAGCGCACAGCCGAGCTGGAGGCTGTGGGTGTCCCGTGCTCTCTCTCTCTCTCTCTCTCTATCTTTATCTTTATCTTTATCTTTATCTCTCTTATGGAGTCCATGGGCACAGCGCACAGACACTGAGACACTGACTTGCATCCTTCTTCGCTTCATCTCCCTCTCTCTCTCTGGTGGCTATGGGCACCATGGGACCCAAGAAGACACAATGGAATGTCTTTGTTTTTTTTGCTTTGGTTAACATTGACTGATGGCACTTCAAGTGAATGTGAAGGTTGCATTCTGCTTTGAAAAGCGGTCCGGTTGCAACACGCGTCACGCGGCATATACCGACGTCTCTTCATTGTTTTTCTTTTCCATCCTGTGATTACGTACGCAGGAAAATCTGCATGTGCAGCAGACGCTGTCTTCCCTCCGCAACGAAATCGATGCCATTCGATCCGACAATGTCAAATTATACGAAAAGATTCGCTTTTTGGAGACGTATCAGAGCAAGGTGTGCCAGCGCAGTTCCTTTCTGTGGTGTGTGTGTGTGTGTGCGTTGCTTTGTGCTGTTTGTGCGCGTTGGCTGATGCCTAGCACACTATTTGGTGCAGGTCACGGATTCGAGCGATGACACCCTGCGACGATACCACAATCAGTATGAAGAGGCTCTCAATCCGTTCAAGGAATTCAGCGCAAAGGTGCCGCTCCCTCAGATCCCCGTGTGATTGTGTGGCGTGATTGTGGCTACATTTGTATGTGTATTAACCCTGCTTATTTGCCGTTCTATTGTTTTCAGGAGCAACATCGTCGCTACGCAACGCTCAGCTCGCCGGAGAAGGCAACCCTGAATGTCGGTCGCTTTTTGTTGTCGAACAAGTACAGCCGCACATTCATTTTTTTCTACGCAATATTGCTGCACTTTCTCGTGTTTCTCGTGCTCGGTCGCATGTCGTACACGGAGGCGCAGTCGTCCGACATGGCCATCCAGTGTGCGGAACTCACGGAACACATGCGCACGTACCACGCGCCCCCGGTGCCTGGCGCTGCGGCCGCCGTATTGGGTGCCGGCCCTCACTAGCAGTGGCACTCTCACTGCCGTCGCGCGGCGTTTCGAGTCCTTCTGGTTCGTTGGTGTCAGGACCTCTGTGTTGCTTCGCCCGCTGTGTCCGGGTGTCTTTGCAGCATCCGACGAAGGGAGCCTGGTGCTCCTGGCCATCATGTGAAAGCAGTCATCCTGTACATATTGGGTTCGATTAAAATACTGAAATCGGGTTGGTTGTTGCTGGTGGCCCGTAGGCATGACTGTGCCTGCCCCTTTGGGATTGCATGCAGTCTTTGTCTGTGTAGCTGCATCAAATGAAGGCAAGCGGTCGTGTAAGATATCGATCACGAAAGGGTGTCGTTTAAGCAAGCTCTGTCCGTGGCTGTCACAAAAGCTCTCCCCCTCGTAGTACGTAAGTAAAATGGACCCCTGGCGTGAACTGACCAGCTATCTGACTTCTAGGTTCATTCGAGAAACAGTGCAAAAGGGTTATTGTGTTGTCAGCGGGGCATCCTGAAAATCCCTTCCATCGATACAAGCGGCTGTCGACCTAGCCACCTTTTTTCCTAGTGCGTGGTGTCGCGGGACGAAATCGGGATGGCATCACAAGATTCTTAATTAGTCATTTGTTTGTCTTATCTGCGCCAAACGTATGGAGCCATTGTGGGATCTGACCTTCCTCAACGCAGACTGACGAGAAACGAGACGCACGCCGTGCCTGACCGATCCGCGGCGTCACGGCGACGTTGCACATGACTTGTGCCAGTTCAGACAATATTAAGGACTCCCACAGTAAAGTAAAAGTATGTATTGTTTTGATGGAATCGTGACGAGTGCCCACTGCAAACTTCATTCATTTGCGAGGTCAGCTCTTGTTATCCAACTTCCAATAATTCTGCAGTTATTCAATTTCAACGCTCCCCCACAAAGTCACTGCCTTGCTTTGTTTAGTGCCAAATCCTGGCCATCACATTCCCACTACAGACTTCGGCTGAGAGATATTACTGTGGAATGTGACGCCCACCGAACATGTCAAGGCAAGACCAGTGTCACATTGACCAAACTTACAGTGAGCAGCATGGTAGCCCACACGCACGAGTGAACTGGACCAGAGCACATTCATGGGACGCAACAAGGCCCTAGCGGACGGGGGAGGCCTTCCCGATGCCGAGTCCGCCGACACGGCCGCCAGCATGGCCAGGAGACGCACCCAGGGGCGGTGACGCCGACTGTGAAGATGACGTCGCGGAGGCACCAGCATCCGCAGACATCGGCCCCATTTCGCTCCCCGACAACCCGCCATAGCGGCGAAGCACATCCACAACCTCGTCCTTTCCCCCGCGCACAGCATCGTCGAGGGGAGTGCCACCCCAGCGGTCACGTGGGTTGGGAGGGCACCCGTGGCGCACAAAATAGTGGACGACCGAGACGTGTCCCTCCGACGCGGCAAGGTGCAGTGGGCAGCGACCGTCGTAGTCGCAGTCGTCCAGGGATGCGCCGTGCTGCAGCAGGCGCTTCACGGCAGAGATGTCGCCCTGTGATGCTGCAAAGCACATTGCGACCATGTTGTGGTTCTTGGGATCGTTTGCACGGAGCGTCGGATTCCGCTTACCGTTGACTGCGCACACAATTTGCAAACACATACGTGTCAGCAACTATGCCACAAAGCGTCATAAATATCTACGTGTAGCTGCCTTGCATTGCATTAAGAGACGCAAAAGCACCGACAAAGGACCGCATAAGACTACATGCTCACCTCGCCCAATGTGAACCAGCTCGTCAAAGTCATGAAAGGTGAAGCGCCCGCCAAATTCCTTGCAAAAGTCGACACCACGGACACTGTTTCCCTGTCGATCGAGCCGCGGAGACCACGTGCATATTCCCTACCACACGCACACGGCAACCACGAAGCGAGAGAGCAAGAGATCATATTCAACCAAATAGGACTGTCAGCATACGCCTAACCGTGACACGTGACGGCACGTGATGCGACTACGGCATCGGCTTGAACAAGACTTACAGTCAATAATAAGCAGCAGTCCCTCTGACCAAGTGCATTCGAATACCCACCATAACGTTGGGGACGACGATCATGAGCGCACCCGCGACGCCCGATTTGGCGGGAATGCCGATGCTGAAGGCAAATTCGCCGGAGTAGTCATACATACCGCACGAGAGCATCATGGACAGGCAGTGACGGACCGTTGCGGGGCTCATTATGCGCTCGTTGGTGATAGGGCACACGCCACCGTTGGCCAGCGTCCCCGCCACAACCGACATGGCCTCTGCGGTCATCTCGAGGGAGCAGCATTGGAAGTAGAACTCAAGCACCTCGGTCAGGTTCTTGGCGGCCTTGGGAGGAAAGCCGTTGTTCTCCCGCATAAAGTACGCCAGGCAGAAGTTTCTGTCCGCCGTCTGACGCTCGGATAGATACGTTGAATTGCTGAATCCGACGCGCGCGCCACCGGCCATTCGCTGCCACGCCTTCGTCACGTAGTCAAAGCGCTGGGGTGGGGAAGGGGGATGTCACAGGATTAGGGAAATACGCGTCATCATGCAAGATGCGCCATTGCCGGGTGTGCATCTGATCGCTGTGCCCATGGACTCCACAGGTGTCGCAGAGAGAGGGAAGTTCGGATGCATCATGTGGTGCAGTCGCATGCGTCCCATGCGTCAGAGCAATCCTTAGGGAGCGACCAAATCAATCAGCCCTCTCAAAGCCCCCCTAATGGCCGCACAGTGACACAGCAAAAGGCCAAAATCTCTGCGACATCCCCAGGAGAGCACACCCAACCACACAGCGACAGATACAACATACATTGCAAGGCACATGTGCACTCCAAAACCACAATTACGGGTGATAATGGGAGTGCTTGTGGCAAACGAGACAAAGACGGACCAAAGCACTCACATCGGCCATATCAAGGTCTTCGCGCATGAGACCGCACACCATAATAGCACCCGAGTTGATGAGCGGATTGTGAGGAAGTCCCCGCTCGTTGAGTGTGAGCTCGTTGAAGCCGCGACCACTGGGCTCCCTGCCCACATGCGAGTGTACCTGTAAGGTGCAGCGGTTGGGAGGGCCAACGACGTTGTTGCACTAAGTACACGGGGTATATACACTTACGCGCAAAGCTAGCGGCATATGGGGGACATGGGATGTGAGGGATTGCACGTAAGACAAAGAGAAAGACAAAGAAAGTCAGAGAAAGGAGTGTACATGCCTTGTCGACGCCATGCTCCTCAAGGGCGAGGCAATAGTTGATTGGCTTGCAGCACGATTGCACACAGAATTCGGTGCGTGCGTCGCCAATGGAAAAGCGCTGCCCATCCACAGTGCACAGCGCAACGCCTGCCGATAGAGAGGGGGGGGGGGGGGATTGGTTGCATTGCGTGAGGGCG
>CALSCR010003780.1:0-14651 GCA_943704495.1 Pigoraptor chileana | reverse complement strand
CGAGATGGAGCTCCTTTGTGTCCCGGTCGTGCCCGCTCACTGTTTGGATGCTGACCTGAATGAATACGGTGCAATTGCTCGTGTCGAACAGAAGGTCGAATCGAGGAAAGTCAGGCGGGAACCGAACGGCGCGGTTCTCCCACCGCTGACGCCGCGGAACAAACGTCCCACGAGGAAGAGGAATGTAGTCGCGCAACGATGGAACAATGAGCTCCCCGCCATTCTTTCCTTGCTGGTCGACATATTCGAGAGTTTGCACACCGTCGTTGCCGAACGAAAGGAACAGTCGCACGACGAGCTCTTCAAAGCACACACCGCCAGTCCCCTTGGACAGAGGCTCCCTGAACATGCGCAGGATGTCGTCTTTGGGGACTCCATAGGAGAACAACGACTCCAGAAGGACGAGCCGTGCCATTTCGTGCACGGGGCGCACCGAAGAAGGCTGATTGGCACTGGACTTGCGACGAAAGACCAGCCCGCGATCGCGGTACGCGCCAGAAAAATATGGGTTGTCGACCGCTGCAAACAGCATCTGGCGCACAGCATTGAAGAACTTGCGCGTCTCCTTCTTACTCAGAGAAGCCAGGTACTTGGCATGTCTGTCACGTTTCAGCGTGATAGACTTATCCCACCAATCGCGGACACAGTCAGACACAGAAACGTCTGAGGAAGGTGCGCACAAAACGGACACGGTATCCACGAGGACGGCGAGTTCACGTGGCACTAGGCCCGTGCGCTCCGCAACTTCGTCCTCTATTGCACGCAGCGCCACCGGGTATGTACTCAGCCCCTGCATGACACGGAATTCGTCGTCCGAGTAGGGTTGGATATACCGCAGGCATTGATGGAGACCGCTCGGGATGCAGTCCTCAAACTGGCTGTGCTGTGAGCCCGAGTAGACCATAAAAGTGCGCATCTGCAAGCCCACAGCAAGAGGGGATGAGTACCTGACATATCTGTCCCCAAAGCAGCAGACGGTGCAAATGAAACACAACAGATGCACGTCACAGAAAGTGCGCCCACCCCGGCAAGGGCCTCAAACGAGGCAAAGAACTGCTTCCACCCGGGCATCCACGATCGCACATCTTCATCGCCAGCGCTCCAGAACGCGTTGTGCTCGTCGATAATGCGAATGTGCGGCGTCTTGCACCACTCTTGCAGTTCATTGAGCAATTCGGTGAGGGCCGTGTCCGCGAGGGTATGGTGGTCGATGCCAACCCGCGCGAGGTCGAGTAGGGGCCTGCCTTTGTAGTTGACGCCGCCGACTTCAGCGCCCGAGGTAACCATAACTTCGCCAAGCAGCTTTTTGTTGAGCGCGACAACCATTTTGAGATATTTGGCAGCACCGCCGTCCTTCACAATTAGATCGGCCCTTCCCTACGCGCGACACAAATAAGCCGCTAGCCATTCAGGAGCATGCAGCAGCTGAAAATACATACGCAACGCAAGTGGCACAAAGTATCGGCGTGACAACCAAGCCACCCACAATTCCATCGTCCAGACAAAAGTGCGGGCACACCCACCACATACTCAACCAGCCACCCGTGTGCGCGAGCAAGGGCCGCAAAAACATACGCGATGTAGCTCTTTCCCATGCCGCTTGGCGCCGATAGGCACATGCAGTAGGGACTCAACCGGCCCGTTTGACCCCATTTGTCGAACGCAGCAACGATTTCGTTCCATAGAGTGACTGTCTGCTCTCGAAGAAGTGCCCGCATTGGGAATGCTCCCATAAAGAACTTGGGTTCAAGAATGGATAAGGAAAATTCGACGGAAAGGGCCGGCAGCCCCTCGATGAACTTGCCCACGTGGACTGCGTCCAGATGCTCGTGCAAGACGAGGTCCGCCCATGACACACACGGGGCCGAATGGGCGTCGTGCGCACTCAGACCCCCGATTACGGGCGCAATAGAGACATTGGTCTCGATAGCCGCCTTGGTTGTCTTACTGCTCCCCGGAACTGGTGAGATTGCGACTGATCCAGGCGTCGGAGAGTGTGCATTGTCGTTTCCGCGCTTGCGGCGCCTCTCTTTTCCCTTTTTCATTCTGGCGCTGACATCGTCGGGTCTCAACCGGTCTGTTTGCCTGTGTGCGATGCACAGATTTAATGCGATCTCCTCCAATAATACCTGTCAGTCCAGATTGAAACCGTCCAGTGACATTATTGGTATTATTGGTGTTGTTCATTTACGGCAGACTGTAAAAATTCGAACTGGCTGCAGTACTGTAGCGGCGCGATGCTATGCCGTGCGGGAAGAACAGTATGCCCGGAGTGCCGTGGTAGAGTCTACACTTCTCATACTCACGGTGAGCACCCCCAGGGGCACCTGCTGAGCACCCCTGTCTCATTCATAACCACTTGGGTGAAGAAATTTGCCGAGATATCGGCAAAACCAAAAGTTAGACACACACCCCGGATGAACTGCAATACGTCACTAACGCAAATGGCGTAACAAAAGATGTTCCACTTTGGTAGCATGTGTGTGTAGTAGACACGGATTGCACAGATTGCAATCGGTCGCAATCCGCCATCCTGCATCCCCTTCCTGACAAGCATCCATCCTTGCAGACACATCCATCTATCGTTTGTCTAGGAGCCTCCGTCCCGCATCGGTGTCGGTCTTTTCTTCCTTTGTGGTGCTGCAGTACGCCCCGCTTTCGTTTCTGAAACGGATTCGTCAGCTGCTTCGCGTTGCCGCCATCTGATCTGACACTCAATCCATCCCACAATTCAGTGGAAAATCTCAGACTTCCACTAATAGTGAAGTACGAAAGCTTGTTGATCTTGCGCATTGTAATCGTGGCCATTGTTTAATTGCAAACATGGCGCACGACCAGTACGAGTCGGATGGGTCTGACGATGAGGGTGCGTGTCTCGTAGTGAGCTCGAACGATTTAGCCATCGTGGATGATGCTGCACTGGCTCGCAGCAAAGAAAAACATATTAACGGACAGTATGTCGTAATTTCTTTCTGTGGCTGGCTCTAGAGTGGCAATTTTGATGCGAATGTCATTTGCTGACATGCACTGTTGTGTGATGGATGTGTTGTGTAGCTCTCATCAAGGACCTCCGTGCCGATGAGCCCAAATTTGAGGACGGCGTAGAGAGCATTATTGTCGTTGATAATGTCCCCAAGGTGCCGCAGGACAAGGAGGCCAAGCTCGTTGGTGTTCTTGCCAAGATTTTCGCTCAGTTTGGCGAGCTTCGTGCGGATGGCATCCACCTCCCCCGCGACGACAGTGCAAATATGTCAAAGGGGTGAGTGTGGCTGTTGCATGTCTGTGTTCTTTTTTGCTTACTGCAAATGTATTGTTAGTGTGGATGTGGGTTTATATAGCTCGGGATTGCCATTCCGCTACGCTCCCCGCTGTACATGGTCACTGGCCTGAGACACACACACAACTCCAGCGCAAGGATCCATGAATTTGGCATGAACATGCTGTGAACATGGATTTCTCAGTGTGATCTCCGCCACACAATCATCTCATTCGTTCGACTTGAATCTCCAAAACACAAATTGCCACATCTGCATTCTTAGATTTGCGTTTGTCGAGTATGCGACACCCCAGGAGGCAGCCCGTGCTATCAAGCAGGCCAACGGCTACAAGCTTGACAAGCAGCACGTGTTTGAGGTCACCGCCTTTGCCGATATTGAGAAGTTCTCAAAGATCCCCGAAAAGTACGTCGAACCCGAGGCAAAGTCGTACGCTGAGAAGGACAACCTTCGCTCGTGGCTGCTTAACGAGAACTGCCTCGATCAGGTGCGTTGTTTGTGTATGTGTGTATTTATTGATGCATGTCTGTATTGAATGACGGGTGTGCGTGTGCTGCATTGGTGGTGTTTGAGTAGTGACCATTTGTACGTTAGTGATTGGGACCGAAAGGACACGCTAACATTTACTTCGACCACTGCCACATTTCTGCCACTGTCAGTTTGTCACGCGCTTTGAGAACAAGACTGACATTTCGTGGAATGCACGTGACGGCCCCGAGAGCGATTACCGCCGAGACAACTGGACGGACACATATGTCACATGGTCTCCCCAGGGAACATATTTGACGACGCTTCACCGGCAGGGTATTGCGTTGTGGGGTGGCCAAAAGTGGGCCCAGGCGACCCGCCTCAGCCACCACGGTGTCAAGCTCATGGACTTTTCCCCCTGCGAGAACTACGCCGTCACGTGGTCCAACGAAGCTGTGGACGACCCATCGGACCCGCAGGCCGTTATTGTGTGGGATGTGCGTTCTGGACAGAAATTGCGAGGATTCCCAACCATCCGCCCCGAGCAGTGGCCCGTGTTCAAGTGGTCGCACGACGACAAGTACGTTGCGCGCATGGGCGAGGACGCCATCGCCGTTTACGAGCTGCCCTCGATGAAGCTCCTCGACAAGAAGACAATTAAGATTCCCAGCGTGCGCGAGTTTTCGTGGTCGCCCTCTGACAATGTGATCTCGTTCTGGGTCCCCGAGAACGACAACAACCCTGCCAGGGTCACCATCATGCACATTCCCAGCAGGGAGGAGCGGCAAGTCAAGAACCTCTTCAACGTCAACGACGTATGTGCTGTGTGCTTGTGTCTCCGTTTTGTCTTTTTGTGTGTATGTGTGTGTTTGTGTCTGTTTTTGTGTGGGTGCATGTGTGTCGTTCCATCTCTTGGGCATGTTGTTGTTTTGAAGCTATTGTGTTTACCACAAACAACAGCTGCCTATTTTCATGATATTACTGTTAGACATCCATCATACCGTTTCACTCCACTTACTCAACTTTTTCTCAATATGTCGTGCCGTGTGTGTTTGTTGTCTGCATGACCACCGCAGTGCAAGATGCACTGGCAGCACAACGGCGACTACCTTTGCGTCAAGGTCGACCGCCACACAAAGACAAAGAAGAGCACATTCACAAACTTTGAGTTTTTCCGTATGCGCGAAAAGGGAATTCCCGTCGACGTCCTTGAGCTTAAGGGTGAGAGTTGTGTATGTGTTATATGTTTATGTGTGTAGTTGTGTTGTGTGAGTGAATGATTTGGGTTGTGTGACAGATGAACTTGATGCGCAGGTTAGGTTTCATATATAAGCGAGTGCTCTTTCCCTATATCCTACATGTCGCAACTGTCGCATCCACAAACCACACATAACATTGAAAACACATTATAAAAAACACAACAAAACACAGAGTCGATCATGGCGTTTGCATGGGAGCCGTGTGGTCCCCGATTCGCCCTCATCCACGGCGAGGCACCGCGGATTTCTGTCAGCTTTTACTCTCTCGAGGATGAGAAGAAGCAGTCGAAGGTCGTGCTGCTCCGTGAGTATGCCAATATGGGAGATTGTTACTGGCATTACACATTAGACTTGCATCATTGCCCAATTCACTTCCACCTTGCATATGGACACGCATTCGCGTGCATACTTGCCCACTTGCATCAACACACCCACAAATATCTCACATCGATAGGTTGATTTGAAGGTATCGTTTATAATCAACTTGACGTGTTGTCTTTGCATCGCTCTTTTGTCTGTCACTTATTCTCATCCTTATCATCCATATGTATGCACACACACACACACACACTACTTCGACACCTGCATCAAAATCACAGGTACTCTTGAGAAGAAGACTGTGAACCATCTGTTCTGGTCTCCCAAGGGACAGTACATTGTCCTTGCCGGTCTCCGCAATATGAACGGCGCGCTTGAATTCTGGGACGTCAACGACATGGTGTGCATGAATGTCGGCGAGCACTTTATGGCGACAGATATCGAGTGGGACCCCACCGGCCGCTATATCTGCACGAGCGTGTCGTTTTGGCGCCACCAGGTGAGCCGCTGTTACTGTCTTGTTACTGTCAAGATAGTGTGTTGTGTGATCGGTGCATTTGCATTGATTTGTTGTTGTGTATGTGTGCTTCTTCATTTTTTCATTCTGTGAGCATGTATGTTGTTTATATATATATATATATATATATATATTATATGTATTCGCTCTGTCAGCGTGTGTCGGGAGTGGAAGATTTGTTTTTCTTCTGCATTTGTAGTGTATGTTTTTTCCATAATTATTATATCAAAAAGTGCCCAATTTTTTGAATTTTGTCTCTCTGACTCAACTGTATTCTTTTCGCGCGCGCTTGCAGATGGAGACTGGATATGCCCTGTGGTCATTCCAAGGCCGCCTGCTCCGCAAGTCAAACATTGACAAATTTTACCAGTTCCTGTGGCGCCCCAGGCCCAAGACTCTCCTCTCGAAGGAGCAGATCAAGGTGCGTGTATGGTGCATGTGTATGCGCGCGTCTGTGTGTGTATGTGCATGCGTGTGTGCTTGCATGTCTTTATTCCGCCTGGCACATTGAAGACTACTTTGTCATTAATCCCTCTTCCTATCTCTCTCTCTCTCTCACACACACTCTCTTCCTCCTTTGTGTGTTGTGTGTGTGTGTTTTTTTCTTCGTGCCGGGCCCCTTCTCCCACAGAACATCAAGAAGAACCTCAAGCCTTATTCGGCCAAGTTTGACCGACAGGATCTCCTGGAGGCCAACAAGCTGTCTCGTGAGGTCATTGAGAAGCGCACGCGCATGATGGAGGACTGGAAAGACTACCGCAACCGCAAGTTCGAGGACTTTGAGGAAGACAGGCCGGAGCGTATGCGTCTGCGCGATGGCTGGGAGGAGAGCTCCGAGAGCGTCGTGGATGACCAGGAGACGGTCGAGGTGTTTGTCAAGGAGGAGGTGTCCGCCGCCTAAAAGCGGACAATCGTCTCCCTGGGGAGTCAATTCCCCGTAGCGTAGTATGGGTAGGGTTGTGAGTCACGTGGGGCTCGCTCACCTGTCGTCACTTCTTTGGTTTGATTGCATCTTGAAGTTGAAGTGGAGTGTGAAAGTGTCATATTTCTACTCGTATCTGCTGTTTGGTTCCCCTCGAGTACATCGTCCGTTTTGCTTTGGCTTTACTTTGGTTTACTCTGCGCCTCTGCTTGCGTGTGCGGCGCGTGCGCGTTTTTGGTCCTCTGTGGGCTTCTGTTGCGTTCATTTTTTACTTCTTCTTCGTTTCTTCGTTCTGGGGGCTCCTATCCCTCTTTCTTTATAAAGGATCCGTTTTTGACAGTTACAAAATCATAGTACCGTTGTGGAGTTGTGTGAGTTCACGTGTGATTGCGGCGGCGGGCACAGAGTCCGACTTTGTTTTTCCAATTTTTCCACACCTGAGCAGGCTAAGACTAATCTTATAGACAAAGTTTTAATCTTTTTCAATAATGCGATTTACAACCATTACAATGCATTCTTATAAACCAACTACAAAGAAGAAGCTCTCGCTTGCACGGCAGACAAACTGTACTATTTGGCAGTAGGGACTGGCCGACGTCTTTTGGACGTCTGTAGCATATTCGTTTATGGACGTCCTAAAGCGTCTTCTCTTCCTAAAACTCTTCCTAAAACGACACTTATGTGACCGGTCTGCTCGAGTCAACTGATCGTCAGACCGGTTTTAGAGGAGAATGAAAAGCTGGCGAATTGTTACGAAAGCTCGGACGTAATTTACTCATCCGGGGTGGTATCTGCTTTTTGCACGTGGAGAGTTCGGGCAGTTTAGCACGTGCGGCTGAAACGGCTGTGCTGCGGAACTTTCTGTCTGTCCCGGATGCCAGATGCAACGCAATCAATTGCACATACACAGCACACACACCACCGCACTATGCCTTGGACTTCGAAATCAAGTTTGTTTATGCTCTCTGCGGAATAGAAGACAGCTCGGGTGTGAAATAGAGTCGCTTTGGACTATCCATGAGTTGATGTCTGTGCCGCGCCCTCGTTAATCATATCAACCAAATCGCACACAACTCGAAAGAGAGATGGCGGAGCTACTGTGAGTCGGAATATTAAGCGACCGGCCTATGTCGCACGTCGCGGATACTTATTGAGCCGTCTGACAGTTGTGGATTGTGCGTGAAGAGCTTAGAGACAGTGGGTGTGCATCTTCTGCGTATCAAAGGCCAGTCAGTGCCCACTGACAGTGTTGGCAAGGGTTCGTCGGCTCGACACCATGGCGGACACAACGATTATGGCGCCAACACCACAGTCAGTGTCATTGGGCAGCCCTGCAACAACCTCGGTCGAGTTTAAGGCTCCGCTGCCCACTCAGCAGCAGCAACAGCAGCAACAACAGCGCCGCGCCGTGCAACAAGGAGGCCAGTCGCGTCGCCGTATCTATTCCGAATGCGTCGGTGGAATCGCTGAAGAAAAGAACAACGGAGATGCTGTGAAACCTGTGGTGAAGCGGCGTCGTCATTCGGTCTCCGCAGCCACATGTGCCGCCGATGGCCCCGACTCACACGGGTCGTCTGTCTCTCCCGCACCACCAACAACACGCCGACAGCGCTGCCGCAGTGGAGTGTCGCAGTCGAGCACGCTTGCCGACATGGACTATTGTCTCAACGAATACGACAGCGAGGACGAGTCGAATAATGGAGATTGGAGTGGGGAGAGACGGCGGAGCAGCTGTGATCTTGGTGCCCTTGCCGCGGCAGCTGATGCGATGGGCGATATGGATGTGTGCGACGATGATGAAGATGGGGAAAAGGGGTCTATGATGGGACGGTTTTACGCTGCACGGCGTGCGGGCGACAAAGAGAGTGCACGACAGCAACACAAGGCGAATGAGCAAAAGCGGAGAAATGAGATTAAGGATGCGTTTGAGGGATTGAAAGAGCACTTGCCGGTGCTCACCAACGCAAACAGCAGCAAGGCGGAGGTGCTGCTGCATGGTGGGTGCAATTATTATGTGTCGTGACTGTATCTGCAGTTGTTATTATTGCTGTTGTTGTTTGTGTCCGTGGGTATGTGTATGCTGCTGCATGGTGGGTGCGATTCTCTTGTGTCGTGTGTTGTGGTTGCTGTTAGCCGCAGTTGTTGTTGCATGTGTGTGTGTGTGTTTTAGTTAGCTGTTGTGGTTTCTATACTAATTCAACCATGCTCACACTACACCGTTTCTTCACTTGCTGTCACTCATCTTACAAACGTATGCACACACACATGTATATATGCACACATGTATGCACACACACACACACACACACACACCACACATACATGTATATGCACACACCCCACATGTATGCACGCACACACACCACACACATGTGTATATGCACACACCTACGTGTAATCTGTGAAATAGCTTTGCAATACATTCGACAGTTGCAGTCGCGCGAGGCCGAAATGGAAACAGCTCGATCTCAACTCTCAGCGGAAGTGGATGAGCTCGAGTGAGTTTTACCCCAGACACATACAATATCACACGCTTCCCTCTGTCTCTCTCTCTCGCTCTCTCTCTCTCTGCCTCTGTCTTTGTCTTTCTTTCTCTTCTTTCTTTCTCTGTCTTCTTTCCACATCATCCACATTCATGCACCCACACAAATAGACCCAAAGGCATATTCAAGTTCTGCGTCGGTGCAATTGAGGCACATAAATGGCGCACATACCCCCAAAGTCACACACACACACACACACGCACACACACACACAGCTCAATTGCACTCTTGCGCCGTGTGTGTTATTGGTTGGCAGAGTGTGCACTTGCACGCAGCAATAGCTTACAAATACGATTGCCTTTTTGCCTTTTCGTTTTTCCCAAATCTCGTTTTCACAGCGCATTGTTGTGAGAGATGTCGCATTGGAGCACACATCACATGACGAGACAACCATCGCCAGTGTTCATTCACAGCCACGCCCCTTCCCGGGTGTTACCATCGGGGATTGTCTTTGTCCGCTGTATGAATGTGGCAGGCGTCGTGTGGTTGGGTGGGACTGGGAAATGGGCATGACCTTCATTGTAATTATATACAAACACTCCTTTTTTGCGAATGAATGGGCAATGGGTATTGTTTCACTGACATGTTTCGAGTCCAGACTGTGTCTTATTATTTAGCCACAGTGAGTTCGCGACAGAACGAACGTGCTCTCGAGTGTAGTTGAATGGCGTTGACGTGTTTGTGTTACTCCCATTGCCTCTGTAAAACTGATATTCTTTGTCTGCATACATACGTACACACACACACGCACAGAGCACAAATCCAAACATCACATGTCACGTGCCAGAATGCAGTTGGTCATTCATACGGATTCATTTCTAGCAAGGCCCAGCACTAATATTTTTGCTTGGAGTCAGTCGGTGTGCCACTGCACGGGCATATACACGCACGCACACACATACACACATATGCACGCACCCACGCCGCACGCACGCATACGTATACCACGCAATAGCAAAGATAAACACTTTAAATGGCAAAGAATGGAGGGTTGAATGCACATACAACGTACTTCATACTCCAGAGAGAGTAGGAGTAAACCCTAATGTCATTCACGCGCATACACAAAGACAGTGGGAATGGAAAGGCCAATTGAGGGGCTCGGCCAGTCACAATACACAAGACAACACAACACGTCTCACAGGTGAAGTTCCTTGCGAATGGCCGCGGCAGATGCCTTGTTATGCTCATGCCTCTCTGCAAGAACAGCGAGCATTTGCTCATTCGCAATGTCATCGTCATCTTCGCCGCCATCTCCTTCCTCTTCAAACTCCTCCCCCTCCTCCGCAAGAGTGCCATCTCGTCCGTGTTCATCGCTGCCGTCACTGGCATCATGCTCGCCCGATCTATTGTCGTGGTATTGGCGGGGTTTCACACGTGGCTTGGGGACAGACATTGCATATTGCAACATCTGCGGTTGTGTTTGTTTGTTTGTTTGTTGATTAGTTTGATAGACGAGATGGGAGTCGGACGTATGTCCATCCAAACGCCAAAGTCAAATAAGACTCAAAAATAAGACTCACAGCGCGAAAGCACATCTAAGCCACAACAACGAAACCGCGGCTAACTGCACAAGAGCACAACTCACCGCGTCGCGCTTTGACTGCCTGAGTTCATCGGACCTCGATATCCCCTTGCGCACAACTGCTGCCGGGTGCGCAGGGGGGTCGGCTGCTGGGATAGTGGATGTCATGTGCAGGTCTCTCACTTTGCTGGCGTACTCCTTCTGCTTGCGCGTTTTCTCCACCTGCATGTGTGTGTGTGTGTGTGTGTGTGTGTGTGTGTGTGTGTGTGTGTGTATCGGGGTGGATTGAAAATGCATTTAATGAGCACACGTGACCGGCAAGCAAATAGCAGGCATCCTGTTGTGCTACGCCAACCATCCCCCCCACCTTCTTCATTCTAATTGTGTACCCAGAGCACAGACGGCACATACACACAGTCGCACACACACACACGCGTATATATATATATATATATATATCAACACAAACCTTTTCGAGGTACTGGTCGGATCGTTTGTCTGGCCCCAATCCGCCCAATTTGATGGGAGTCCGCTCCAATTGTTGATACTCCTTGAGCGTGTATGGCTTGTATTCCATACTGAGATCTGCATACACATGACACACATGTACAACGCACGGAATAGAGGAAAACAACAAAAACAATAAGCAAAGGACAGAGCACGCATATGATGTTCAGCGAGAGAAAAAGATCTCATTGCCCATACATCACCACACGTGTCTAAAAACAACTGCAGGGTCACTGCCGCAACAACAAGGCACAGTTGGCAGACCGAACATAACGACGGTCCTCCCATCAGAAATGTTGCGGCACAACAAAGAAATGCAGATTCAAAAAAGCGGATCATCCAAGGTGTATGCAGGCTGAAGTGAAGCGACGTATCCTAACCCTAAACCTGACATGACCCTAACCCTAACCCACCTCGCTCTCTCTCCTCGGCCTTCTCCTTTGGCGGTTCAATGTATCGCTTGAAGCGCCTCTTTTCCGCAATGGTCGGGAGCGCGCCATTCTTGTTACGCGGTGCATCCTGTGTGTGCGAGTGGGTGTGGGCATGTGAGAGGTGATGTGTGTTCGTACATGCTTGTCAGTAAGGAATTCGTCCGCGCAACAAACACACACGCACACACACGCACACATACACATACATATACATACACATACACACCACTTACATACACACGCACATACAAACTGTCTCTCACACAACATACAGAGTGTCACTCACCGGGTCATCCTCCCACGCATTATCCGCGTCCGCCTCCGCTTCCGCCTGCTGCTGTTCATAGTACAGCTGCTGCTCTCGAAGTTGCTGCTGTCGCATCTGCTCCTGCAACGTCAATTCGCCGTTGTGCTGATCTCCATGTGCCACAACACCCGACATCAGCGATTGAGTGGGAGGAGCGCCCCCGTCAAAGCCGGCATCCACGTGACCGCCGCCGCCTCCCATAACAACCGCGCCATTTGCAAGGTAAACTGCTCCACCGTAAAACTGATTCGGAATGCTGCCATCGATAAACGAGCCCGCTGCATACACAATTCCATGCGATGATGTGACGCTGGGTGTGGGACTCGCATTCGTCGGGTGTCGCTGTTGCTGTTGCGGTTGCGGTTGCTGTTGTTGTTGGTGTCTCGGCGCGTGTATGCCCTTTTGTGCAGCACGTGACGACTGCCCCTTCGGCTGCACCTTATGCATACGCTGTTGTTGCTGTTGCTGTTGTTGCTGCAGGGGCGGGCCGTAATTCTGGGCCATGGGCACGTGAGCTCCGGGAGGAAGCCCCTGTTGAAGCACCAGGGCCGGACCGCCAGGATATTGGGGCGCATACATTGGCGCAGCCACTGCCATGCTCGCACCAACATTGACGGGGACGTATATGGGGCCATTAAACACGGGCACAGGCTGAAATTGTTGCTGTTGTTGCTGTTGCTGGGATGCCCACTGCGGCGGAAGAGCTTGTCCCGGTGCTCCTTTCATGCTGCCACCACCCCACTTTGACGTCGGCGTCTGTCGGAACGAGTTGGATTGATACGAGTTCTGCGATGTTGAGCGTTGAGACGGGGGATATGTTGCAGTTGCAAGGACGCCATCCGGTGCTCCTGCATAGACAAATGCAGAGGGCTGCGTCTGCGAGGCATACTGTGGGTGTGGCACAAACGAGCCTCCACCGTATCCGTGTTGCAATTGTTGTTGCTGTTGCGATGGAGGGTGCGCGTGTGGTGCGCCGGAGAGAGATCCCGCGTAAAATGACTGTGTTTGCATCTGCGACTGTAGCTGATGTTGCAGGGGTGTGTCGAATGTTGCCGTGACGGGAGGCGCCCTGTAACCCGGACGCTGCACGGGCTGGAAGTGCGGCTGTGGGACAAACTTGGACGGTTGTTGCTCTTGGCGAAAGATTGCCTGTTGTGCTTGCAGTTGCTGCTGTTGCGGCTGCGGCTGTTGTAGTTGTTGTTGTTGTTGATATCGAGGATGCACTCCACCCGCTCCATTCCAGTCCTGTCCATAAACCTCGGCTTGCTGTTGAGATCCGTGGGGTCCAAAATGCAAGGCAGCATCGCGCGACACGCCATACTGCGACACCTCCCCTCGTCCATGGCCATACCCTTGCTGTTGCTGCGGCTGCGGCTGTTGTTGTTGTTGTTGTTGTTGTCGGTTCTGTGGAATGTCCCGTGCAATGCTTGGAAACGTCGTCCGCGGGGGATACGAAGCGTTTTGTCGTTGCGCCGACTGCTCTTCCTCGTAGTCCTCATATCCATCACCATTGTCCGCAACATTATGCTGCTGCTGACCTCCCCCGTTATTTGATATCCTGGGGAGGTGCGTTGTTACTCCCTTTGGCTGCTGTGTTACTCCCTTAGACGTGGCGCCGCCTTTGGCACCCGACGCATGGCCCACCGCCCGCCCAATATTCGGAAGCCGATTTGAATTTCCAGCAGCGTTATTGCCACGCGGGTTCGAACCCACTGCCTTCTGCTTCTGTTGTTGGTGCTGCTGTTGTTGTTGTTGTGCACCGCCTCCCCTTCCCTTTGATGCGCCGCCGTGTCGGGAAGCGGCCGCGAGTTCCTCTTCCAACTCACGTGACCGCCGGTCCCCATCCTCGTCGTCATACTCAAAGTCCTCGTAATCCATCTTCAACCCCGTCTCTTTTTTCTGTTTTCCTCAAATGCTCACTCGTGGGGTTGTCACAAAGATGCGTCGTTGCTATCGTCGCGTAGAAATGATTGCCCGCCGACTGAGAGGGCGAATCAGCCCGAAGCGAGAGGGAGCCGCTCCATGCAGCGCAAACAGTGCGTCCCACTATGTCGCGCGGCCGAAAGCGGTCTCGCGTTTGCACTTTTGGTGCGCGATTAATTGCTCCAATAGTCAACGGCAGCTCACTGAAATGTGCCTGTACCCAGCCGAATGATTGTTGCTATGCAATGGCAGGTTAGAGACCAGAAAGTAGTGTAGACGCAAACATCACCAGACCACGCATATACGATGCATAGGCTATAAAAGGCAATAAAAAATAGCTCTAATCTTATGTTTTTCAGTACTTTTGCCATAACTTTTGGTCTGTGCTTCGTCGACCACAACACACACACACACACACACACACACACACACACACCTGACACACTGAACTTGCACAAAAATTCCTGCTTGTCTTCCGCACCCATACGTCAATACGTAGATGACATCACATCTATACATTCCCATACAAAGTAACACGTCATTTCATCGCCGTTGCTACGGACAACACTGGCATAATATATCCTTATTAAGTAATTGTATCCACATTTACCCTTATATGGTTGCTATGAGTACATGTCGACTTCACATTCATAATT
>CALSCR010003779.1:2256-13913 GCA_943704495.1 Pigoraptor chileana | reverse complement strand
CACACACACACACACACACACACACACACACACACACACACACACACACACACACACACACACACACACACACATTCTCTCTCTCTCCCTGTCGGGGCTCCATCTTTCGCTGTCTGTCTTCCTCTTGCCTCTCTCTCTCTCTCCGCTTTCCCTTCAGACGTGTCACTGCTGACGACATGTTGCCTTTGATACCACTTGGACACATTCACTCATTCGCTTTGGATGGCCGAGGCCCAACTTTTACAAAGTCGTGGGGATATGCGCTATACAAGATTGCATCGATTTGTTTTAGTTGGCGAAGGTGTGGATTCAGGTGTGTGCATTTAAAAGCCCACCGATTTCTGCGTCATTTTGGGAATGAGGGCCTCTGCTATTCTTGTGGCCGCGACCGCAGCGGTTGTCGCTCTCGCGCTCTTTGTTGCCCATGCGGATGCTCAGGCGTGCGTTCTCTCAGACACGCGTCGCACCCGCGTTTGGAACAACAACGGTGACAATGTGAAGGACGACGCCACTGGCATGATAAGAATGGTCGACAACGTGACCATGTCGGATGGAAGCCAGGCATATTGGTTCCGTGATATTCTCTATGAAAACAACCGCGACATGCCCTGCGTTTCGATTAGCAATCCCAACGTGCCCAAGGTTGAGAAGCGCATGGTTCAGCTGCTGGTGGGTCGTGTTTGTGTGTTATTACCGCTGCCATTCTCTGGAAAAGACACGGGGGAAGAGCAACGGCACCACCCCAATTGCAAACCACATCCCACTTTTGTTGCGTCTCTGGTCGTGTCGTCTCATATGTCTGAATCCAAGGACGAGAAAGCTCATGTTTGGGAGTTTTCGTGTTTTGTGTTTGTTTCTTTTTGGTTTGTCTTTTTTGCATGATGGGTGGAACTGTGTGTGTCTTTTTATACGTTATCTTGTCTCTAATTTCTTCCAATTTTTATTTTATTTTCTGTGGCGCCAAATAGCTCGAGTCGGAGGCTCCTGGTCTCGGCATGTGGTGAGTGGTGTGCTGCATTACTCCTTCGTGTGTGTGTGTAGGGGGTCTTGCATCTGTCCGTCTGTGTTGTTTTTGTTTTCTTTGGGGGGACGGGGGGAAAACAGGCCGCCACATCTCATCTTGCCTTCTCAGTATTGAATGTCAGCTGCTCATTGTCATTTTGTCTTCTGTGCCAACACAACAAACATAAACAGCGTTCAACTCGATCGTCCCGTCACCAACGTTGACAACCCGCCCTTCAAGGCATGCGGCAAGGGTCGCGTGCGTGCATGCTTCCGTGGCGAGATTACATTTCCGAGCACGGCCGCAGACAAGGGAACAGTCTTGCGCGTGTATTGCGACAATTCGTGCCCTTCTTCCGACAAAATTGTCCGCTTCAACGTCATTTACAGCGATGAGACTTACGATGACTCGAGTGGGTGTTGCTGTGCTGCATATAATGTGTTGATGTGTCTGTGTGGCAGTACGTATTGCGTGCTATTCTCTGCTCTTGATGGCCTGCTTTGCAATAATGTGTCTGCGGTACATACACAACGAAACACCACATCCCTCTTAATTGTTTTTCTGACCCTCATTTGTCTCTTAATTTTTGCACACAAACAATGCAGGCAATTCCCTCGACAACTGGTGCGAGACAAACTTTCCCCAGTACTACTCTGAGCTCATCAGCAAGGCCAACCTCAATGTCTTTGGAGCGGATGCGCAAACAGATGACGGTAACTTTGCGTCGGCAACTGTCGCAGGCACATTTGTGACATTCTTCTTTGCATCTATTGCAACCCTTCTCATGCTTTGAGTGCCCCAAACAAGAGGGTGTCTTTTTTCGTCCCCGTTATCAAAAATATTTGCGCGCTTTTGTCCATGTGTGTGTGTTGTGTGAATTTTTGCCCTCAACAGTTTGTTTGTAATGGCCGCTGCCTGCAATCATGCTGTGTTTTTGTCTCCACTCGAAAAACAGAATTGCAATTACTGCTTGTCGGTGCCGTCGACTTTCACATTATCTTTTTCTCTTTCATTCCTTTCTTTACTCCCCAATTCTCTCCCGCTGTGTATGTGTGGTGAGTGTTTGGACGAGGCTGTCTCTGTATACCGGTCGCTTTGGTGCGCCGTTTATCAATGAAAGAGACAGACAACAGGGATGTACCTGCATGATCTCTGAGAAATCTGTGATGCCTGTGTAAACTTTATGATATGTAGCAAACAAAAAACCCCAAACTGTCCAACAAAGAAGGCGCATATTTTATTCTTGAATCTTGTTTTCTCCCACAATCGGCCGCACCGGCTCGAGCGCCACCAAAATTAAATTTGATCTCCCTCCTCCGTCCTCCCCCACACTGACAAGCACACCTGAGTACACATCGCTATTCACAGTCTTACTGCATTCATGCACCGTGAGCTACACTTATCGGCGTGTCGTTCAGTGCAGTTTTATCCTTGTGAAAATATCCTTCAACAGGCATATAAGATTCAAAAAAGTTGCCGGAGCATCCAAGCCAATTGTCGCAAGTTCTGTGTGTGTTGAAGGGCACGCCATCTGTCAAAAATTCTCTTTCCATTTCGCGAGGGCCCAACCAGACCACCAGCCCAGGCGTCGACTCGCCGCCGGAACCCCTTCAGCCACAACACAAATCAAGTTGTCAGACTCACGTCAATTTGTACAGACTTACAAAACCTGGGATATTGACAGGTGGGTGGAGCGTGCCACGCATTCCCAAGCAACGCTCCTCCCAGCGAAGGAGATCGTAAAGGAGTCCCCCGTTGATGCTTATGCTGCGATGCTTCTTGAGAAAGTCGACAACAAACCACACCGGCACCTTGTATTTGTAGACGAGGTATGCCGTGACAAATGACGGCGAGCGACTTATCCCCATTGCACAGTGGACAAAGATGCGCTCGTTTGCGGCGTGCCCTTCCTCAATGAACTTGCAGACATTCTCAAACAAGTGCAGACCCGATCGTCCATCGTCAGGGAGGTCCGTTTCCACATGAAACTTAATTTCAGGAAGCTCTGCCTCGGCACGACGAACAAATTTCAGTTCAACACTGTCACTGTCGCTCCCAAGAATCGACACGACGCGGTTGATGCGGTGATGCCTCAGCTCGAATGGCGTCACGTTGCCGTAGCTCCCGAGAAAGAGCGTGCGGTCCTCGAGAATGGGAAGGGGAGTAATGCCGCTCATAATGTCGTACCCCCACGGAATGTCTTGGTAATTTTTCGGCAGTTCATAGCCTCCAACCAGTGACATGCACCGTTGCTGCCAAAGTGGAGCAGGCATGCCAAACACTTCCCCAGTCACTATAAAAGACGGGCATGACCGGGTCGAGTGCGGCGTGCATGACTCGCAGTGCTTCCCACATGTGAGCGGGCCGCCTGTTGCCACGGAACACAAAATGGGCCAGCGAAGGGAGCAGACACGAGTACCGTCCGTTGCCGGTGCGGCAGTCCACTTCAATGTGAATGCGTGCACGACCGTACGGCATACACAGCTGCGACACAACAATGGCATCCACGCACTTTGCAGCAGTCCTAAGAGTTTCGTATTCAAAAGTGCTAACAAGTACCGTGAGCTGCAGCAATGCGGAACTTCCGAACTTTCGCGTGCTTGGGTCGTCAGTCGAGAGGGCGGCAGCTGGCTTTGTGCATCCAACTGCAAAGGACGCGTTCTCAAATGGGTTTCCCCTCTTCTGATTTGGCTCCTTCGGCAACGGCCTCTGCAATCTCTGCGGGGGTCCCACACTTGATCCTCACAACCACATCCATCGAAGTCGGCGCACTCGGGCTGACAGTGGGGCTGGGCAGCGCTTTAGACTGCGATTCAATGAGAGTAATGTACACTCCATCCACAACCTCGATTGGCACGTTAGCAAGTCGTTGGTAGAAACCCAGTGCATTCCTCACTTTGGCCACGCGCGACACAAAGGCGGCATGGCTCCACTCGGGGTACTGGGCAACAAACTCCTCAGCTGTGACATCCGAGCAAAGCGCGGTCCTCGGCGCATCTCACGTTGTTTTTCCATCCGAACAAGCGAAAGCGGCAGGTCGGTTGCCGCCAGTCCAGTCGTAGGTGCTCCACCGACAATTAGTGGATCCAATGGCGTTTCGGCGTTGTCTCCAGTTCCTGCGGTGCGGCAATGTTCCACTATAACGGTCTTTGCCTCGATCGCGCGCGTGTTGTACCACTGGATAGTACTAGTACGGGTAGGAAGGGAGCTCTCGCGTCTATTCCATAGAGACGTCGCGAGGTTGTCACTCTTCAGTAGGTCCGTAAGGATCGAATTGAGACCCGCAGGAGATATGGACAGCTTCTGGGCCACGCGTACGCCTCTGCGTATTGGACGCGCCACCTCAGTGTGGGCCACACCCGCAAGGCTGGTGGGAGTCCCCATCAGCCACTTGAGCAGACGTATTGTTTTTTCAAAGGGTCTGTCGCTGTTAAAGCACTTTTGTGAGAACAAAAGAAAATTGGTGATTCTCCGTTGGGGTTTTGTGCGATTGTTTTTCACGAAAAAGAGGGCTCGGTAACTCACCCCGGCAAAGCGTCAGAGTTGGGCCTGATCTGGTAGGCCTCGTGGTTGGAAAAAAAGTAGTACCGATAATTACGATTGAAATTTGCATTGGGTGTTCCATACTTTAATCACAATGCCGAAATCCAAAGCTTGGACTTAGCAAATCCATGAAATCCCATGGGGACAAATTAAATTAAATACCGCAAAATAACCAACGTCGGGCCTTTAATTGAAGTGGTTCAGCCTGGGCAAATTATGGGCAAATTTCAAATATCAAATGTGAACTCGCACATGGCCCCCGTGAGAAAACTTATTTCATTCAATTAGTACATTCAGTTTTATTTTTGGTAACTTGGTCCCACCATTACAGCCGTGCGCCATGGGTACTGAACCCTTGCCGTGCGCTCTTTAACAGTTCAGTCAGCCGTTCCCCGCCCCACGGTATCATGCAACGGCGAATCGGAGGAGATCTGTGCCGGTGAGTGTGTGTGTGTGTGTGTGTGTGGCCCCGCCGGTCGGTATTTCAGTACTGTCAATGTCGCCTCAGGCACTTTTTCCAGGCCGCCGCGTCAGTGAGCTGCGCTGAGATCCCGGCCATCGGACTGGATCGACTCACTCATTATTAATGGAACGAAAGAGAGTGTTTCCGGCACGTTGCTAATGGTCGTTTGTGAACTGAATCGCATTGAAAGGTGAGCACGAAAGAGCAAGCCATGTCTGGCCAAGAGCAACTCATCGGCGTACTCGACAATCCGTTTCTGATTATTTGTTGCCCGGTCACGGCCTGGTGAACGGTGATATCAAACTGTACCGACTCTCATCTGTGTCATGTGATAGCTCGCATCTTCGTTTGTCATGCCACTAAAACTCAGTTCTAGTACTTACTTTTGATGTTTATAAATGATGCATTCGTGCGCCTGGCCCGAGATCTCTGTAGAATGCGCTGCCAAATCAATGACCTTATAAGCTACAGTGCTGTATCGGCGTACGCGTGTATTCTTTGTACTGGCTTTCCGTCACAAGGTACCACTTGAACACACATGTATTAATACAGTGCAGCGGCGCCCGGTTTCGGCCAAGTCACCGGCCGGCTTCGAGTGTCGACGTTCGCTGGTCTTGTGTCGGCATTGAGTGGCTAACGGGGACTTGCTGCAGTTCACAACGGCAGCTTCTAAGACTAAAGTGGGTGCGGACCGCCGCCGGCACCATGGCCGGCCGTTTCAAGTCAGTGCGGCAGCGGGCCGGTTTGACCGGCTCAGCGAGGGCGGACTGATTGCGAACACGGCCCGCGCTACGAAAGCCGTAAACAAATCCTTTATCGGACTACTGAATGCTCCCACGAGAAGGAATCAACATTCGACTACGGCTGCTGAAAACAGGCAGCATCCAACTCGCACTCGGCACACTGAGCGACAATTTAATCAGATGACTGCCGGCTGTCGGCAAGACTGACATCGGCCAGTGCGGGCTTTACGACCACCAGATGACAATCTATTTCGTGACGTCGGCAGCAAGTATCGCGCGCACTTTGCGTGGCTACATTCCCTTGCTACGGGAATGGACAAATCGCTATCAGAGTACCAGCCGATGACTAAAATGCCACTGACTTGCACTGATGACCGAGCACGTGACTTGTGATGGGACAAACATTGATTCAAACACCGTCACTCACTCACTGACCCTGCTGGGACTTCGTTGGTTTGTCGAATCCAACCGTTTGGAATGTAGCGAAACGACATGGATGCAAGTTTAGTGTACCTTAGATTGTCTTTTGTACTGCTTGTAATATAACTAATTGTGCGCTTGGCGACTGCATCGTTGAATAGGTGTTGGCTTAGTATTCCTACTCGTATCACATTGCTTGTCCTTGCAAGCTGAAGAATGAGTTACGGGGTAGGCCCCGTTGGCACCGAGGCGTGCGTGACAAAGATTGAGCTTGCTGTTCGGTGCAGGTACGACTCCCTTTGCTTTTAATCCACTCACTCATTGTAGAACGAACGAGTGGGGTGTGTCGCACATTGCCAATGGTCGTTTGTGAACTGAATCGCATTGAAGATGCGCACGAAAGAGCATGTCGGGCCAGCATCTCTGCCGGCGCACTTGATCCGGTTTATTATTTGGTGTCCTGGTGAACCCGATACACTCTCACTTGTATGGTGGTTCTCGACTGAATCGTTTACCTCGTCACCGGAACTTACTTTCGATGTTGATGCGCCGTCGCTTGATTGATGATGCACTCAGTGACCTTCTAAACAAAGATGTCGGCTCAAAGAGCGATCCCATGTGCGTTCTGTTTGTCCCGGGCCCCGCAGGTGGCTGGTGGGTGATCTGCTTGAAGAACGAGTGCCAGTGGATGTGCCGTGCCCGTCTGCCGTGCTTTAATTTTGTTGTGTAGCTGGACGCACCACAACCCCCTTTACCGTGCGTCTTCAGTCTCAAATTCTGCGTCCACCTCTTGCTTGTTTATAAAGTCTGTCCTTCCATTCTTTGCGATGTGAAAAGTTAAACTACATCTTAGAAATGGTTCACATGGGTATTTCGTTGTGTCTTCCGGCTGCTGTTGCTAATCTCGCGTACAATTATTGCAACTGAATCTCATGCCTTGGACAGGGTCGAATTTGGCAGGACCGAGGTCATTTGGTAAGCGTGTGCCTACTCAGGGTATTGTGCCATTGGTCCTGTAGCTTGCCTTTGGAAAGTGTATTGGCGCATTTGAATGTGGCAGTGGCGCAATGTGACGACGACAATTTGAGGTACCATTGTTGTCGCGCATTCGGGCAAAACAATAGGTGTGTCAGGTGGGAATCAAGTGCATCCAAAGCCCAAACGTTTCCACTTTTTGAAACAATGCCCCTGTGTGTGCCTTTTGTATTGTGTGTTGGCAACGCGTGCGTGCAGGGACAATCTGTCGCCTGCTTTTGCAAAGTCATTTATGATTGACTACCACTTTGAAGAGGTATGTTGTGCTTTACTTAGTTCGTGAACTGGTAGTTGTGTGCATATGTGTGTGTGATTAGAATTGCCATCGCATGCATTCTGCCTCGGCCCCGTTGTTTTGATGTATTTCTCTGAGTGAGAGAGAGAGAGAACCCCGCGACTGTATTATCGACGACTATTCACCATTTCAGCTGTCTTTAAAATTGTCTGCATTTCAGTTGTGCAATGAGACGCAATAACCGCGTCTTATTTCACGGCTTCTTTCTCATGAACACCCCACACACGGGGATGAACAGTCTAAGACATCCATTGCTGAAGAGTCCATGAGCACATCGCACAATACACTCTGTTGGGCTGCGTCTCATTCCTGAAGCAGCAGTGCTTATTGGCACTGGAAAAAAAGCCGTCATCACTTGCCCGCAGCGCACTGAATGTACGTCCCTCTTGTTTGTCTGCCTATTTTTGTTTGCTTTTTGTGCTGCGGTGTGTGCATCGTTCAGAAACAACCGCTGCGCTTTGTCGTGTTTGATGTCGACAACGAAAGGAATTTGAGCGACTTTGCCGGCCACGATTTTCTGGGCTGTGTGGAGCTCAGCCTCGTCGATATCATTGCGACTCAAGGCCAAGGGTTCACACGGCGTCTCATGTGAGTGCAATGGTCACGTGTTGCGGTGGTGGCGGGTGGGCGCTGTCATCGCTTGTGGAATGCTTTTGCACACCTGCTTGTTCTTGTCTTGTACATTTGGGCTTGGCGTGTGTGTTGACTAAGATGATATTGGCTGTGACGTTGATGTGTTTGCAGGCAAGACCCGCCGTCAAAGGGAATGATGCCCCGCGGAAGCATCACTGTCGCCTTTGAGGAGGTCGGTCAGGGGGCAAACGAAATCGCCAGGTGTGTTTGCGCTGAAGTATGTGAGGGTCTTGTCGCGCTGGTTGTGTGTATCTGTCGCTCTCTCTCTGCTATGCCCTCTCGTCTTGCGGGGCAGTTGTGGGTTGTGGGAGTGCCCGCTTCTTTTCTTGCAAGGAATGGGGAAGTGGCATTGCACGGGGCTCAAAGATAGTGCTTAACACACTGACTTGACTTGCATCGCCCATTTCTCTCTTTTGTGGAGTCCATGGGCACAGTACCTAGCACACTGACTTGAATTGATGATCGCTCTCTGTGTTTGTTGTTATTTTTTTTTGTATTCCCACTATTGACCCTCTCTGAAACACACGCAAATGCACACGAAACATACACACAACACGCACACACAACACACAACACACAACACACAACACACAACACACACACACAACACACAACACACAACACACAACACACAACACACAACACACAACACACAACACACCGAGAGCCTGGTCGGGCTGGTTCTCCGCATAGACGGCAAGAGTGAGATGTTGTGCCTCGACAAAGTTCCTCTCTCCAACAGTGATGTTCATGGGTGAAATGTCACTCCGCGTCCACATTGGATCCGACATTTGCGCGACGGCAGCCACCGCAGCGACGGCCGAAGTGGGCGAGGCAGCCAGCGAGTCAATCACAGACGGCACTTTACGATCGGCTGCAGACAGCCTGTTGGGCCTGCTCTTTTGCGGCTCCGATAGGCACGCCGACGTGGTCTCCAGCACAAAACGCGTGGTTGGTGTCGCGGATGGTGCGCGAATCTGCAGGGGCGATTGAGGATATTTGGAAGAAGAAAAAGCGGTGGGATTCGCGTCAGCGTCGTTGTTTCATGGATTCCACACTCCACAACACGGGAGATAGAGAGACAAAGAGACATGTGGGATTCAAGTCAGTATCTTAGGCGCTGTGCTCATGGACTCCACAGGAGACAAATGAGACAGACAGAGCGCTCTGGTTGCGCTAGAACAGGCACTACTACAATCATACACCAAGCGAAAGGGGACACAAATAAAACAACACAAACACCGGATTATTCCACACGGACCTTTGCGATTGCGTTTGAGATGCAAATCACGTGGTTTATCAGGGCAGATGCGCAGCCCGCACCGAGCGCGAGTGCATTTGGGTTCAGCGACGCCGACAGCGTTGACGACGGGACTGCCGACGGACGCAGCGTTCGGTGGCGTGCGCACACATCGAGCTCAAACAACGCCATGACGGGCGAGTGATCTGATGTCACAATGTCGTTTGGTGCGCCCAGGTGCAGCAGTGCGATGCCTGCTCCTGCCGCACTCCGCCAGAGCACCCGGTCGCACCAGGAAGGCACGTTCACGCGCTGTCCCTTTCGCCAGTTGTATGTGGTGCGCGTGCCCCGCTCAAAGCGGTAGGTGGGCGCAAAATTGATCTTGCCCTCCTCTGCGTGTGTGTGTGTGTGGGGGGGGGGATGGAAAGTGAGGGATAAATTGATAAGCACAAACTTACACATTCACAAAGCAACGCACGCACACACACACACACACACACACACACACACGAGGAGTGAATACAATCCTTCCTCACCAAAGCCAACAAATGCGCGGCCGTTGCGCTGCTCAGAGAGCAACTGATCGCCATTTCTGAGTCCATTCCAATCGCGGCGATCAATGAGCTCAAGCACCTGCCGATCAAGAGATCAGAAAAATATTAATCGGTGAAATCGTCACGTGGACGTCCCAAACTTTTCATGGGCTTGGTGCCGACGTAAATTTGGAAATATTAGACGGATGTATGAACGCATTAGATGTGTGTGTTTTTTGGGCTGTGTTCCTCGAGAGTGGGGTGTGTGTGCACGTGTGTGTGTGTGTGTATGTATATGTGTGTGCGTGTGCGTGTGTGTATGTGTGTGTGTGTGTATGTATGTGTGTGTGCGTGTGCGTGTGTGTCTGCGTTTGTGTGTGTGCGTGCGTGTATGCATGTATGTGTGTGCTGTGTGTGTATGCGTGTGTGCATGAATATGTGTGAGAGGGCATGTGTTTGTGCGACTGTGTGTCCACACGCACCCTGTCGACAGTGAGGTCCATGCGATAGTTGAGATCGCCAAACCACAGCAGATGGTCAAACTGGGAGAGCAGGTCCGCGGGTCGTCGGCTGCACAGCACCGGTGTGAGACCCCGGATGATTTCGTGGTAGTTTGCGGCGCGGCGCACGCAGTTCTCCCCGCCACTCGCAAGGTGTGAGTTGATGAAACACAATCGCGATTGGTCAAAGTTGAACGCAACCGCCACCGCACCCTTGTTGCCTGCACACGCACACACACACACGCACACACACACACACGCAAAAAAGATGAAGTAAGCGGCAGCAAGATTAAGGCAAGAACAGACAGAGACAATCTGCATATATCACATACTCACACGCACCAAACACATACACACACACAGATGCAACATACCCAGAGCATTTGCGATGCCAGTGGCCACAGTTGCTTGCTGCAGCCCCCATATCCTGTGCGATATTTCGGGGCGCACAAGCACAGCAATTCGAATTTGCCACAGCGATTCGCAGGCGACGAGGTCATAGTTTCCAATATGTCTGCGCACACTCGCCATCCAATCGCGCTCCCACGCACCCATCGTACCATAGCTCTCCTGCACAGGTGGTGTTCAACAGCGTATGCACGCACATGTGCCAATGCGATTTGAAAATCAGTGAGAGCATTTGGAAAGTGAGGCAGAGAGACCTTCAGAGCTCAAAACGCCTTAGGCATAGCTTATCGACTCCAAGGAGGTGAGGCAGAAAGACAGAGAGCGTGAGACACCGAGAGAGAGAGACAGAGATGAGTGAAGTTGCGCTATCCATACACTCGCAAAGAGAAAGAGGTGCGCGAGACAGATTTGTAGGATTCAACCGAGCGAGAGATAGGGAGATGTACCTGCGTGCCCACGATGTAGAGATCATGTTGTTTCGAGGGCGAATTTGGCGCGCCCACATTCAGCCACGACGACAAATCGGCGGGTGCTTCCGCATTGCCTGTTTTGGGTAGCAAAGGGTAAGGAAGGACAAATTTAGGATAGTTAAGCGCACGACAATCGACCGGCACTACCATTATAATGCAGCAATGCACAGAACACACACGCCATACCCATGTTCCACGATCCGATGAACACAGAGAGCGGGTATTGCGCGACAGGGACGGTGTTTGCATTCAGCATTTTCGTGCGCTCAAGAAGGACGCAAAACAAATCCCGCGACTGCGGATTGTGGCAAATGTTATGTGCGCGCGCCCATATGTGATAGCGACGTGCCGGGGGGGGGGGGGGGGGGAGG